>VNJN01004880.1:0-199975 GCA_008042485.1 Drosophila mayri | reverse complement strand
ATTGATGTGCTCAATAAAAAGAAGCCTTGCATCAAATAGAACACCCAAGTCAAGAGCTTCCATTCTCAACATCAGCATACTCGAAAGTATCGAGTAGCGAAATACAGAATTACTAAGTCGCTTACTATAAGTAACTACAAAGCATTTACTAAGGTTTAGCGGCAGCTTATTGAGCGAGCACCAGCCACCGACCCTATACAGGTCATTCTGAATCTGAGCGCAATCTGCAATCGATCTAACCGATTTGAAAATTTTTAGATCATCAGCAAACAATAGGTATTCTGCATTCTCAAAGCAAGAACCAATATCATTGATGAAAAGAATAAAGAGGAAAGGGCCTAAGGCACTCCCTTGTGGAAGCCCAGAAGTAGCCATATAGGGATGCGAGAATGTGTATGCCTCTGCACCCCAACACCCCCCTAACTGCATTTGCGCCATTTGTTTGGCCTTGCCTCGCCACTTGGCTGATAAGTCAAGTTTTTATGGACGCGCGCGCATTTAACTTGATTATAAACGACGGCAGGCGGCCCCGGCCCCGGTCCGGTACCGGGCTATATAAAATCGCTTTTCATTATGGCCGAGGCATGTGAAATTAATAAGCCTGGTCGGCTAGTCAGCTAATCCAGCTGGGCGGGCCGACATTTTGCCCGAAAAAATCTCGACTGTTTGCGCCGCCAAGTTCGTTGCCTAAGTCTTTTGTTTTCGTTGTCTTTTTTCTGCTGCGGCCGCTGCTGCGAATAAAGATCCGTCACCCGCTGTGCTTGTTTGTGGGCAAACACACAGATCCAAAGTCGCCTTAAATGTTCATTAATTCAAATTGATTCTAATCGCGACGCCTTCATTAATCTAAGCGCCACCCCACGCACACTGAGACTGCATTTATATTGGCCGCAAATTACGAGTATTTATTGATGAGCCTCGCTGCGAATTTCGCTGCCGGTTTTGGGTTGCAAGCCACAATTGCATGATTAATGGGCGGATACCTGGAGAGTGTTCAATAGCCAAGATCCCTGGATCCCTAAGGCTGCCTCTGGGCACCTCTGTTCTATGACAAACGAGCGTATTTATGGCTCTATTCGTACCACAGGTAGTCACGTCTCGCCGTGGCGCGTGTTTGCCTTTCGCCTTTGGGGTCCTTGGCTATTACTATTTCACTTCCGCCTGCCAGCCACTTGCTACATGGCGGGCAAACAAGGAACACACATTTTAAGTGCTGTTTGTTTGTGACGGGAAGCAGACAAAGTCAGGCTGACTCAGGGAGATAAGTCTCTTTCAGATCCTTCAAATATAACAAATGCCCGACGGCAAACAAACAGGCCAGGCCAGGCTATAAAGTGACACCTCGCCCTGGGATAGCGAGTGACTCAGGGCCGTGTAAATACATAAGTATCTCCAAAATAACAAAAAAAAATCCCTATTACATGCAGAATATTTTTTATAAAACAAATATAAATAATATAAAATATATCCAGATTTTAAATTAGAAATGATAATATTATTATCATAATTATCTCATAATTTAAATATAAATAATTTAAATAATTTTTACTTCTCATAAAGATCCAAAAATTTTATCCCAGTGATATCTTTTTTAAAACAAAGAAAAATCCGTCTGTGCATACAAGACCAAAGCTGGAGCATGTCAGAGTCAGCTGCTTTTTGGCCAAAGGTAGCCGAGAGGGAAGCTCGCTCAAGGTTACCGCCAGCTTTGGGTCAAGCGGTCGGCGTGAAAATCTTGTTAAGCATTTAATGCCAATGAGCAAATATAAATCAACATGACAAATGACAATAAATTCTCGGCGACAAGATCGCCGCAGCCTTAAAAGAAACACAACAAGGGCGACCAGAGTGTTGCGTGGTACTTGTACTTCCAGTGCACGGTGGCTGGGCTTATGGGTATTGTTGGACAGGCCATTGTTGCGGCTACGAAATCTGCATAAATGGGTCAGCGGCAGTCAGCCAGAGTGTCGGTAGATCTGCTGCCTTTTGTGTACTTGTTACGGAGCTCAGCTCAGCTCGAACTTCAATGATAGCGTGCCTCTTCCCCTTTTTTCAGACGCATAAACTATAGAAAAGATATTTTAAGTGTAACAGGAAATAGGAACCTTCCAGTCCTAAGCTTATTATTATTTTTTTATTACTCTTTATGAACTGTGGTTTGGTTCAATAAGTGAAATTCATATGCCTTAGTCAGAAGCACAAGACCGCCCCGTTATTTAGCCTTCGATTCATATTATCTGTATCTCTGACTGCAAATGGCTGTCAACACCAGGCTGCTGCTGCCTGCACACTGTAATGCGCATTCCAGGAAGCTCATCTTTCTAGAATTTTACAATGTGCCAGTGCTAAGTTCACAGCATCCACGAAGTTGTGAATTTGTGCATCCCAAGGTTGTGCTGACAACATTAGACCCTGAAAGAGGCGGCCGGAAAACGCGCTGACAGCATGTGGTGAAAACATTTAACCCGAGGAGAAACAAGGCGGACCAAGGGGGGAGATTTGGATGCGGATGCCGAATCCCAAGTCTCCGCTATAGCCTACACACACATGTGTGCATGTGTATCCACACTCGATTATATTTTCGTGGTCTTTCGGTGGAGCTGGAGCCGCCGCCGTGTCTGCGCCGGATCAACTGGCTTCGTAATTATAGAGAACGCTTGCCGCCGCCGCCGCCGTGTCACAGTTGCCACATAAATCAAATCACTGGCGGAAAAGTCAGTCAGCCGGCCGCAGTGGCTGCTGTTTCGATATACCAGCTACACCTAAAAAAAAACCTTGGCAATAATACTAAGAAAATTTAATTCAAATGAGAGTAATATTTTTCACTTATCGCTTTAATTTACCATTAAGCAACAATTAGTGGCACAAGTAATAGCATTACGCAATTGAGAGAAACGTCAGTATAAAACCAACCTGAAATGTCTGACTAGCATTAGTCTGCAAAATGAATTTGTTAACTGTTTTGGTTTTCATCCTTTGCCTGGGATCTCTGAGCTGCTTCGATTATGGTGTAAGTACAGAAGTAGAGCTTTATCCTGAAGCGTTTACTAATTGAACATTTTCAAAGCTTGTGAAAACGACACCTGAAATTAGCGAGCACTGTAGAAAACAAGCGAACGTAGGCAATAAGGACATCAGAGACTTGGACGACATAAATATCAAGGGATACTACCATTGTGTATACGAAAAGCAGGGAACTATTGTCAATGGCCAATACGTCGGTAAAGTTTCGGCGTGTAGGGGTATCGCAGATGACAACAAATTGGACCTGGCAGTGATGGTGATTATTTGTAGTCTGCCCAGGCCGTAGCATAAATATTTATATTGATAAATATATACATTTAAAACTGTAAATTTAACCGATGCATTCTTTTCTTTTTTTATATTTCGCCCGCCTCATAGTTTCCCAATTAACATTATTTCAGAAACAGCAAGCCATACCATACAATATTTTTCCTTTTAGTCAAATTCAAATTCGTATACAGTACATAAAAGCTCAATAAAACCTATTTTGACTCCAACTATCGTATTTATCGCTTTAATCTACCATTATGTTCTGCAACCATTTTCAACCTAGCAAACCAGAGCAAAGCACATTAGAAAATTTTTAGAAATGCTAGTATATAAACAACATGAAAAAGTCTGACTAGCATTAGTCTGCAAAATGCATTTGTTAAGTTTTTTTTTCATCCTTTGCCTGGGAACTCTTAGTTGCTTGGCGTATGATGTAAGTGCTGAAGTTCTATCCTGAAACGTTTACCTATTGTACATTTCAAAGCTTGTGGATACGAGACCTGAAATAATCGAGTCCTGTAAAGAACAAGAGAACATAGGCAAAAATAATGTCAGAGTCTTGAACGACATGAGTCTCCAGGGATTCTACCTTTGCGTATTCGAAAAGAGAGGAATTATTGTAAATGGGATTTACGTCGGTAAATCATCGAGGTGTAAGGGTGTCGCAGATGTAAACAAATATAAGCTGGCTTGGAAGGTGGTTCATTGCAGTATGCCCAGGGCATAGCATATATGTTTAATGTATCCATGTAAATTGTAGATTTATAAATATATAAAATAAAACTGGCATTTTTTTAATTTTATGTTTGGCGCTTCTAACAATTTCCAAATTTAGATTATTCCTGAAACAGCCAAACATATAATGCAATGTTTTGCTTCTTTCTAACCTTTTTCCTATAAAGGCGGTACATGGCCTCCAACCCGATTTGACATTAACATTATAAATATATTTATATAGCGCTTTAATTTACCATTAAGTAACTGGCTAGGTAAGCATTTATAATCTAGCAAACCAGAGCAAATCACATTTAGTAATTAGTAATTAGTAATTAGTCAGTATAAAACGAGCTTGATAATGTCAGATTTGCATTAGTCTGGAAAATGAATTTCTTAACGGTTTTGGTTTTCATCCTTTGCCTGGGATCTTTTAGCTGCGCCAATAATGATGTAAGTACAAAAGTTCTATCCTGAAGCGTTTACTTATTGTACATTCTCTAAGCTTTTGGATGCGACCCCTGAATTAAAGAAGCTCTGTAAAATAGAAGCGAACGTAGGCGAGAAGGATCTCAGAGACATGAATGATGTGAATGTCCGTAAATACTACCTTTGCCTATTCCAAAAGAAAGGAATGATTGGTAATGAAAAGGTACCGATGTGTGAGGGTGTCGCAAATGACAACCAAAAATTTAAGCTGGATCGGAAGTTGTTTAATTGCACTATGTCTAAGGTATAGCATAAATATTTACTGTGACAATGTATAACAATTAAATTAAATAGATTGATAAAAATATACATTAAAAACTGAAAATTGAATAGATGCATTGATTTGTTTTTGGTTTTGTTTGTTTAAATATCTGCTGAAACAGCCAGACATATCTTGCGACGTTTTCATTTTTTAAATCTTTTTCCGACATCTCAAACTTGTAGATAGGAGGTATAAGACCTCGAATCCGATTTGACTGTAACCTAACAAATTTATTTATTTATCGGTTTAATTATCCATTAGTAAGCATTTATAATCTGGCAAACCAGAGCAAATCACACTAGGTAATTAGTAATTAGTCAGTATAAAACCAGCTTGATAATGTCAGATTTGCATTAGTCTGCAAAATGAATTTGTTAACTATTTTGGTTTTCATCCTTTGCCTGGGATCTCTTAACTGTGAAGGTGTGAGTAAATAAGCTCTATCTGCCTAAGCGTTTAATGACTTTACCTTTTTAAAGTGGGTGGAATCGACACCTGAAATCAGCGCGGAGTGCGAAGAAAAGGAAGGCGTTAGCGAGAAGGATCTCCAAGACATGGACGATATGAATGTGAAGTGCTACTACCATTGCGTATATGAAAAGCAAGGAATTATTGCCAAAGGGCTTTACGTTGGTAAATCTCCAAAGTGTAAGGATGTCAAAGATGCCAACAAATGTGAGCTGGCTCGAAAGGTCGTGCAATGCAGCGTGTTAAAGCTGTGAAAATAACTATTTAATGTATTAAAGTATGAAATGAAGTCTTCAGTTTAGATCATTTCTGAAACAGCAAGCCATAAAATTAATGTTTCTTTATTTTGGGGTTCTTTTCGTTACAACGCATATTAAATAGGTGTGCAGGATATCTCTAGGCATCCGAACTTATTTGGTTTCAACATATTCTAAGTACTAAATTCTCATCAATTTCGTATTACTCTTCCCGGGATAGATACTTTTCTGCCAGTGCACTTGCCACGCGCGACTCAGGCCTGGTGGAATCATAACTCAAGTCCGCTCCAAACTCGCTCGGCAGCCAGTTTTCGGCTTTTGTGCTGAACTTTTCGCACGCCACTAAGGCCGCGAGTGGCCGTGGCAGTGGCAGCGACTTGTGGCATCCGTCTTTGTAATTAGGCGTTCATAATTAGCCGGCTTGAGCGATTTTTTATAACTTAGGCAAAGGCGTCACTCTCACGGGCTTTAGAAAGTTTCTTTTCCTATTTTTTTCATTTTATTTCTCCATTTTTCTTACTTTATTATTATTTTTTCTATTCGTAAACTCGCTGATTATTAGCACGATAGCATTTAATTAGATTTTCGGCCGGCGGACTTGGTGGCATTGTGAAAGGCAGCCCCGAAGCTGGCTGAGATCTGGGCGCAGTCACAGCTCATTAGACGCCAACGCTGGAACTATTGGGGGGTTTTTTTTTAGCATATAACCGTTTCCGTTTCGGAGGGAAAAAAATCAGCAAAGAAATCTTAGAAAAACTTGTAATTTATCGCTTGAAGCGGCCTTGATCGCAGATCGCCGGACAGCAACGGCAAAACGAAAATGTTGCAACGTTTGTTTTGCTGATTGTTTTGTTCATTTGTAGCTGGTGTTGGGCACAACATAATCATAAAACTGTAAACACGAAATGCATAAATTGCAAGTCGCGAGAGGCATCGGCGGAGGCTGCACTTAACCCAGTTCGCTGGCCGGCCTGCCATTTAGCATTTGCAGCATTTAACAACTGCCGCGTCGCATGTTGCGGGTCCATTGATTGTGCTCTGTTCGAGATCCGCTGACTAGACAAACAAACCCACTGCCTGCCGGCTCATAGTATAGGCAAATCTACTAACTATATATATATACATATGTATGTATATATATCACAGGGGCCTCAGGTGCGCCACCAGGTGACAACGGCAAGTGCAGGGCGCGTTTATGGCTGCCAGCACGCACAAAAAGAGCACGAAATAGCCTTTAAAACTTAAATATATAGCCTCAGTGTATATATTTTGTTTAGTAGAAAAGCCTGTGAGTTGGCAAATGAGCCAAGACCGGAAACACTCAAGCACCCAGGGAAGCGTAGATGTTTTATTGGGAAATAACATTTGGAAGAGCCTTTCTTTCTTGCTCCTAAAGGCCGCTTATCGTAGAGAAATTCAAACCAACTAAATACTTGTTTCCAGTGCATGTCTGCCGGATAAGACAGCAGCCTTGCCACCTGGAAGAGTCGCCGGTTATCAGCTGCCTTATCGACGAAGCTGGCCCCTATGCCGCCGCGAGGGTGGCCCAAGTGCGGTAGCTGGCATGACAGCAGGATGCATTGGCATTCGCCAGACAGACACACAGACAGACAGTGCACCACAGTAGCCCCACAGGAAGCATGAACATATGCAAAATGGTAATGGGAATGGAAATGGAAATGCAAATGCAGTTGAGACAACGACAACGACAATGGCTTCATCACTTGCGGGCAGGCAGACAAGTTTGGGGCGTGGCCCGAGTGCCGCCTGGCTAATTTCTAAACACAAATTTACCCATCCGCCCCAAATGTACAGTTAGAGAAAAAATAAGGGGGAAGCGAGCAAAAATGAAAACGCGCGCGCCAAGTTGTCTGCAAGTGTTGCACATCGCACAGATGCCAGCGCCGCGATACAAAGCCAAAAGGCCACCAGCAACAACAGCAGCAACAGCAGCAGCATCAGCAACATCAGATGCAACAGCAGCAGCAAAAACAAAAACAATGGTGGCAGCTGCTACCGCCACAAAACATAATCTCTGGCGATATCTCAGCAGCGGCATTCGTGTGGCTTCCTTGGACACCACCTCCCCAGCCAGCCACCCCCTCGCTCAGCCCCTCCCTCTAAATATTCACTGGACTATGGTTAAATTTTAGATAATATTGCCTATATTTCATAAATATTGCCTCGGTTTTATTTTTTAGTAAATGCAATAAATGTATTAAATTGATAATTCTTATGAAAATAATTGAAATTTGAACAAATTTGCTAGTTTCTTTATTTTGTGTAAGATTTAACAGACTTGTCTTTGAATCTGTAGAACATTTTTTTTAAAAACGGTTTAAAAATTGGTTTAAAACTGTGTTTAATCGAATGTTTCCTGAAATTTTCAATAGAATTTGTATTCTTAATCATCTAAACATCAAAGTTTGACATTAAATGAGTTCTTTATTTATTTTGAAGCCTGTGTATCTAAAGTTAATGTTCTTTTAACTTTATTTATATATTAGCTGAATAAAACATTTGTTAAATTCCCTATTTTCCCAGCTAGTTGCAGTTCCTTTCCCATTGTGAAACGTCTAAGTAGCCGCTGCCGCCTGCCTGGTTTGTTTTTATTATTTTTCCTTCGTTTGCCGTTGCATCGCCGGCGGGCCTATGGCTTAGTTTGCTTTTTTTCCCCTCTGAGTTTTTGTCCGTAACTAATAAAAATTTCAATTTGTACGCTAAACGGTTATTGACGTATTACAGCTAGCGAGTTGGCCAGTTGGCCGCCACATGAACATCCAGCGAAGCAAACGGCTAGACAGGGTAGAGCTGGAGCTGAGGTAGCAGCAACGCCTTCAGTTATTGTTTCTGCTGGTTCAGAGCAACGCCTTCGTAATGTTTTATTCATTGCGAAACTGCAGACTGAGTGAAGCTTTCGCCAAAAAAAGGTTACCAAAATACAACGAGAAAATTCAACGCCAATGAAAACTCATAGTTCGATTAAAAACCAATGTCCTTGACATTGTTAAGAGGCCGCACCTGGTTATGAAAATAGAGTCTCAAAGAGATTCCACTTCCATTTCCGGCCGCAGGTTAATTACAGTTGGCTGCGCAACCAAATTATTGCCTATCTTTATGGTAATTACAGTAACTGGCTTAATTATATAACCCGAGTGTCTCGAGTTCGTGATTTTTTGTCTGTTTTTTCTCCCTGACAATGCGGCATGAAATTAAGTTGAAGTACGCCTTAATGTCAAAACCGATTTTCAAGGGGCTTGTCGCTAAAAAAAATATATAGAAAACATATTTTTTAAAGCGCCTAAATTTCAGGCAAGATGTTGAGTTTGTTGAGGTACGCAATTAAGCTGATTTGCGATTTGCCAATGCTAATTTTGGCCAATACAACTTGGACAAGCTGTGGGAATATCAATGAAAACTGAGGTCAAATTACCACGAAAATAAGCAAATATTTGAGAACCATGAAAAAAGCTCTTCAGCTCATGAATACAAATTAATATTATCATATTTATTAATGGCTGACTATTATATAAATTACTAATAGTATAATAAGCATTTTCATTAGCTAAAATTATATAATTTTGACCTCAAGTTAATGTCTACAGAATAAATAAAATTTAGCAACAGCAAATGATAATTTTTACAAGTTTTATACCTTTTTTTTTGCAAAATACAAAGCCACTTAAGGACAACCAATTTGCATATCTCCTTGCTCATACAGGACTGGATTTTACCAGTCATTTTTCAAGCAATCAAATCTTGAACCCGGAAAGCACTTGATCGTTAATACAAGGCCTTCGCACGGCTGCCAGTTCGTCAGACAAAGGCTTTAACTCCAGCCAAAACTGGCCACAGTCCTGTTTTCATATATACCTTTTTTTTGTGCCTCCCCAAGCACTAAGCAATTAAGGCTGTCCCGGCTCGTTTAATAAACATATATTTTCCATTTAATTAACTTCCTTAAATGTTTAACATGTTTTTTACATAATTATTGCGCGCTGCGCCTCCGCGCGGCAAATTAAATGAAACAATGACAGCGGAGAGCAGAAACTGGGACTGCAAATTATGTGGGTCACCCACCGCAGGCCAAATGCAAGGAGATCAAGCGAGCGATGGACATAAAAGGCTAAACACATCCAACTGTACAGTCGCATAAAGATCACGATTAAATGAGTGCACAATTGGATCAAATTTGCGCCAACAGTCGCGCTCCAAAGGGGCCCCCAAACGAACTTAAGCCGAGGCCGAGACCGAGAGGCAGTTGCAGAAGTTGCAGCTAAAAACCCAGCTCCCAGGCTCTGCTCAAACGGCTCATAAAGGTGCAGGCTCCTCTTTGTCGCAGTTTCTGCCAATGCACTGAGAGAAATTACAAGAAGAGGTTTTTAATTTGATATTTTCTTGGTAAATTCAACCCATGAAGAAAGCGAAATTAACTATGCAAAATAAGGAATAATCCAGTGTCTATAAGTTCCTCCACATAAGCTATTATTTTAAATCAAATAAGTCTTTTAACGTATTAACCCCCGTATTTCTCTCAGTGCTTAGCCATGGCAGTAAAATTGAATGCGTGTGGGTTGCAATGTGACACATACTGTCATTATTACCAAGCAACAACCTCTAGCGGCCAACGGCAAAACGACAAAACACCAAAAAGCCAATGCGACCAAGCCAAGTCGGTCTCATATTACAAACTGTATGCTGTTTGGCGGCGGCTCGTTACGAGAAAAAACCAAAGCCCGAGCTCAAGTTGGAGCCTGGCTCAGGGAAAAAGCCCAGGCTAAAAGGAGTATTTGGCCTAAGAAATTTATGCATTATGCAATGTCGTCGCTTTTTCAGGCTAATTTCTGTTTTCCTCCTTCCCCGTGGGCGACAACTCAGGTTGAGGGGGAAGGTGTGCGAAATCGGAGAGCCTCATCAAGCAATTAACAGATTGGGGGGAAGCTCTAAAGAGGATATGGCTAATTGGGATTTAAGGAAGATGTGAGGGTAGCGGGATTACTCATAGGATTAACCGCAAGGAAAAACATTCCTAATTGCCAATTCAATTAACCAGGTTTCTTGGCGTTTTAATACATCTTTATTATCAAATAGAATTTAGAATTCTAAATCCGTTATCATTATCCTGTCTGATTCATCTTTTGAAAATATATATTTAATTTGTTATTTATGTTATTTTCTTATTAAAATTATAAACAAAGTTTAGACCAACTTTACAAGCTTTCACTTACGCAATTCCAACACAATATAAATGGCAATCCACCTCGAGACAATTTATAATGAACAAAATATATTTCCCAACGAACTCAGACAACGTCTTTGGAGCATTCCATAAGTTCAGCTAACAACATTTGAAAGTCCCCCCCGGCGGCGGTCTTCTTCGGAGCGACACAATGCCCACCCAGACTAAGGTGAACTAATTCAGAGTTATGCCAGCCGAGCAGACACAAAAAAAGTGTTTCTAATTTTTGCTAGTGAAAGCCAAGAAGGCAGCCGCCGTGGCTCTGACTGTGGCAGCGGCAGTGAAAATTGCAATAACAACGACAAACATTGCCACTGATTAGCCGGTAGCCAGGAATCCTGTTGCCTGCTGCCCGATGACTGTTGCACGTTGCCAGTTGCAATGTTGCTGTTGCACCTTGGCAAACGGCAATAAATTTTGCACTTGAAATAAAAACTAATGCTGGAAACTGTAACATAAAGCAACTGTCACACATAAAAATATCAAACTAGCTTTCGGAGGGAATGAGAGCTGGAATGCACACTCACAGTAACACACTCGCAAAGTTGGTGTGCTTTTGCTGACTGACTGGCAACTGTCACTTTTGGCCAAGTTGCATGTCCACGGCAATTGCTACCATTTTCATTTCGTTTTTCCTCGGCCTCGGCGTTGACAATTTTTCCTTCTCTCCGACTGTCTGTCGGTGTGCCTATTTTATTTTCAGCATTTTCATCATGGAGATGGTAGGAAAAACTATCAATTTATATATATCGTTTCCATATAATTGTACTACTTTGTGGGGTTCCTGATTCACCTTTAAGATAATTCAAGAAGTAGCAATTATATTAAACTGTCTTACAATATTTCAGAAAAGTTTCATACTGTTTATTTGAAAATATATAGAATCTTTGGAATTTCAATTAATATTTGCATTATATATACATATTTGATATTGGCTTCGCTCCAATTTATTTCGATATATGCATATTTTTCTGAATGTATGGAAATTCTCTGGACGATACCCACGCCTAGTTCTCTCATTCTACAATTTCCATTCTTAATTTTTTTAAATACAAGAATCCAAAGAAATATATCGTATTCCCTGGACGACACCCATCCCTGAGACGGCATTCAACATTCACCCATCGGGCGTCGGCTGCGTGGGCTGGGAGCTTAGTGAAAATTGGCAAAAATATTTGGTCAAAATGTAAAAGTTATTGCAACCGCTGAGAGGGAGAGATAGACTGAGAGACGGCGAGGCAAAGTCTGGCAAATGTTAATTTACGATTTCAATTTGGCGGCCACATAATTTATGCGCCTTAATTGAGCGGCCCCTAGACAAAGGAGGCGGCTCTGCTGAAGGGGGTGGCGTCTTACCAACTTGAACTTCACAAAAGTTATGACATGAAAGTCGGTTAGTCACGTCTCTTGTGTTGCCGTCGCAGCCGTTGCATGCTGCATGTTGCATTTGACACACATTCGAATGCAGGCGGGATTGGTACACTGTGCGGCTCAAGGTCAACTGTGATGGCTCATTAATTCCAGGCCAGGCTGTCATGACGCGCAGCTTCCCCTACAGTTTAATGTTGCATAAACGAGCCAATCGAAACGAATTTAAGTTAGTTGCCAGCAGCTAATTCAAGGGCATGCTGGCGCTGCTGCTGCCGAAGTTTGCAGCAATTTATTTCAATTAGAAACTCATGAGGGTTCGACGCTCGCAGCTTTGTTAGAATTTGTTGGGTCTAACAGGGCTTTGTTGTGGGCGCGTGCACGGAATACACACAGAAGAAAAATTATGGAAAAGGGTTACAGCTCATTTTACGATTGAAAAGTGTTGCTAGAATTTCTCCAAGTGCTTAACGAGCTCAGCAATCGACTTCAATTTGAAATAAATGAGCTGCAGGCGTGCAATTCCCAGTGCAGAAGTTGGCTGTCGTCATTAAAGGGCACTTGGGCTAATCAAAAAGTATTTCCAGGGGTCACCGAACTCAGCGGTGACTCAACGCAGCTAGTTATGGTGAAGGAAGTTATGACCCAGCACACACAACCTTCGAACAACTTTCCTAAAACCCACCGAACCGTGGCCAATCCACGGACCGTTGCAGTTGCAAATATCCAAGATCCGCGCGATTCGAAAGATCCGAAATCTAAAATCCCCCGAATCGTCGACACCTTTCCCGCCTTTCGCTCTTGGCCACATGGCTGCAGGTTAGTCAGGCATATCGGCCACTGGCCACCGACTTTCCCAAAAGCCGCAAAGGGAGTTTATTTTTGGGAAAGAAAAACAAACTGAAATGCAATCCTCGGCTAATAAGCCACGGCGAATGCCACCTATGTGGATTTTTCACTGCAGCCACTCTCTCTCCATTTCGCGGGCATAATGATGCAAATTTTGGCCATGATGATTGCTATGATGATGCAATTGCAATTCGGAAAAATAACCGCAATTGTGCGACCCAAAGTCTGGCCCAAAGCTTGGCCAGGGTCCTGCCACTGCCACACAATAAAGACGCCTTAGATTTGCCATGGAGCTCCCACTCTCTCTATTATGCTAACTCGATTTGGGCAAACAGTCCGCCAAATTATTGTTATTATGCGGAAATGCCAAAAAAAAAACAGCCCCAGAGATAGCTACAAATTGAGGGGAAAAAAATGAGTATCAAACTTCAAGCGCTTACGAAATTGGGCGCAGAAAATTGGCAGCCGACAATCTCGCCATCCATATGTTTAATGGCAAAATTTGGAGATTTTTTCTCCGTTGGTTACCATTTTTCATAGCTCGTTCGGAGCCGATACAAATCAATCATTATACTTTGCAGGCAGTGTAATTTGTACCCTTTTGCTTGTTTTCACTTCCTATTAAATTATATTTGGCATTTAACGAAGCGAGATAGGTGGGTGCACCGCACCGCCAGCCACAATTGACATCAATTACAAGAGAGCTGACTCCCGGAGCCGTTCCCTCAGGGTTTCGCAGGAGGAGTAACCTGGCCCCTGGGACATAATACCTCTCAGCCAGGGAATAAAGGCGCGGCATTGACAGCTTTCTGGGCTGCATTTTGACGCACGCCCGTGGTACTAATAACAAATGCAACAAGAAACATTGGCCAGCAACTAAGGCAAACTCTCCCAATTTCAGCTGGAGATACACTAAAAGAAAGGGCTTGTGGAGTGGTTGAGGTTAAGTATGCTGTTTGAAAAATATAGAAAAAATCAATCCACGCTTTTTTAATAGTTTTTTTTTACAAAAAAAAAAAAAAGAAAAAGAAGTCATTAGCTTCTTATTACTTGACTTACTTCGTTCTTACAACACTTGGTTCTTGGTTCTGCAGTCAAGTTTGTTTCCTTAGTCGTTTGTTTGTATTTTTTAATTTTTTTCATATAAAAAGTATTTAAAATTTTAATGTTTCAAAGTTTTACTTCTTTTAATATCCTATAAAAGGTTTTATGTGAGCTGTAAATATTTGTTGAACTCAAATTATTGCTGTAACATCTCTACGATTTCTCTTAATGATTCGTAATAAATTTCTTTTAGTGCACAGTCTCCAGCCTGCTCGACGTGATTGAGTAATTTCGATTGTCTTGTGGCAGAAGTTTATCAAGCCGAATAATATTAACGACATGGCCCGGCTGCTGGGCTGCTGCTGTTGGCCAAAAGAAAGGCAAATAATGCAACAGCCGCACGTCATTTATGGGTGCAATGGTGTGCTTTGCCTGATAATTTTTTTTCGGGTGTCGCTGGGGCAGCGTTTTTAATTATGTTGCAGCATGCACAGCCGTTGCCACTAAAAAAAGTGCATTAAAATACGTATATATTAAGTTGAAAGTCTGGCGGCGGGGTCCTGAACTGTGGGCCAGCATAAAATAAATTGGTTTTTACTCGCCGATGATTGCCAATCCAGGGAGCAAAGCAGGAAGACCAATGCCCATGTGGCTGGTTTCCATCCATAAATCAAATCGGGATATAAGCATATAGCAAGTTCTAAGAGCAGACCACAAACAAAAAATTGTTGTTTACTTTACGGAGCACCTCGACCCCAAGGAAAGCTGATCTGCTTTATCGATGGTTTCTTGCCGAAAACTGGCATTCCGTTGACATTTCTCCAGCGTGCCGACTTATCAGTGTAACTTAATATGGCGTCGTTTAATCAACATTCTTTGGTAATTTTTGTGGATTTTTCGGCATTTTTTGCGATCACTGCGGCTTATGCAATTGAATGAGAAGGGGTTAAGGTTACACAATGAGAAATTAATTAAGATTTTATAGGTTTTTAAGGCGGAATTTAGGAAAGTAAGGGCAATCGTATATTAAAGTTGTAGAGGAGTTTGCAACTGGGAATTATAATTTGTCCTGCATTATTTTGTTTGTATTATTTTTTAATATAAAGCTGCACAACTGAATATGTTTTTATCAAATAATAAACATTATAAATATTGACATTTTATTATCCAATTTAAATAAATTCTTTCTGCGCACGTATCGATACATGCTGTGCACTTTTTCAACAACTGCGTGCACTTTTCAGATATCAAATTTCACCGGGTTCCCCTATATGCATACCATATATAAACATTGTATACCACATATGCCCTTTAAAGCCTTTTAAAAACCATTAACCCGCTGCGGCGCAAATTAATGAAGTTAAGTGACCGAAAAGGGTTGCGAGCGAGCAATCAAAAGATTGAAAGATACAAAATGCAGACACGCTTAACAACAGTTAACGTCAGCGAGGTTACTCGCAGATGGGCTGGCTGGTAAAATTATTAATTAAATCATTAACTTAATAAATTATGAATTAACCAAGCCAAGGAGAGGGATGGCTCAACACGCATGACTCATTACAAAATCGAGCAAACAAATACAAATAATGCCTGGCAATGTGCGAAAAAGCGGCAGCAATTAGCATGTGGCACTCCGGCTGCAAAACGCATTCGCCAAACACTTTCCCAATCATCAAAGTCATTCATATGCCTTTCAACTGCACGCGCGTGCACAGGCAGTGCACAGTGGATTAAAAAGGGTTAATTTATAGGCCAAAGAATAAGAATCTGAATATATTTTTCCACTATTGATCCATTAATGATTAATTGTTTATTTCCAATGTGTATTTCCGTTATTCAGAACTCTGTAATCATAAAATTAGAGTTCCAAAAAGCTCTATCCCGCCGCGATATATGCAACATATTTAAAAGCTATAATCACCGACTTCTTAGGTGCACTTTGAGGAATCATCGCTTTGTTAAAACCTTTCAGATCTGACTAAGACTAAACTTATTCAATTTTAAATCAAATAAAAAGTAATCCCAAAAAGTTAGCTGCATTAACCACTGTCCATAGGCCTGTGTGCCGAATGTATCTACAAGATACAAGCACACGCTGTTGATATATTAATGATGATTTCTCGTTTTTCGTTCGTGTCTATTTGAATTGCCTGATTCAACACTCAGCATCGGCTTCGGCTTCAGCAAAGGCAGCGGCAACTGCAGCTAATGTGCCGCACTGCGTATCTGTATCTGTTTACATTGGCCCCTATCTGTATCTTTGCATCTGTTTCTTTATATCTTTGGGGGTATCTGCATCTCGTGCACGTAGCTTTCAGCTTTCTGCTTTCAGTCTTACGGGGGGGCGTTACTTTTTTGTAATCCAATTAACGCGCCCGCTGCTCAAATGAACCGTAATTCCATCTCCTTTGTAACGCTAGATATATATTTTCCATTTTATTGACTGTTTGCATAAATAATAATCATGCCGGTTGATTATCCGTCGATTATGCGGTGCTATGGGAAAGGCAAACTGTGCGAAACTTTTACTTCTGGCAATCGAGTGTGAAGTGCTGCCACCGCCGATCTATTGAGTATATGCAAAAAATTTTGCAATCCCAGGTAGTTGCACTGGGCCCCTCACTGGCCAAGGTCGATTTATAGTTAGAATTGCACACGACGATCTTAGGAAATTATAAACAGTGAAAGAAAATCAAGAACTAAGTTAAGTGACTTATTAATGTTTTATTGTTGACTTGGGAATAGTTGAAAAATTGTATTCTTCTTTCTAATCGTTGTGGTAAGGGAAAGTATATTATTTTAATTCATTTTTCAAAAGAATTATTTCAAAATGAACACACCTTTTCTTAGTGTACTATCCAACCGAACGAATTCAAAACAAATTTGCCCCAAAAATCAACTCAATTCGAATTTGCGAGCATTTAAATTCATCCCCGCAGCTATGATATTTTAAGATCGCTAGACAGACAATCACAAAGATGATGATGATGATGGGGAGCAGTCGAAAGCAGAGATCTCCCGAGGTGAGTCACACACCTTTTGGCACCGGTCCCGTCGCCGTTGAGTGATTGGTCGTTTGAAGATTTATTCATGCCGCAAATGCAATGCAAAATACGCGCACAGTATATTTCTTTGGCATTATTTACGTTCGCCGCTCAAGACATTTGACGCTAAATGCAATTTAAGGCCAATAAAACAAAGCGTTAAACTCTCATTTGAATACCCAGGCTCATTATGCATGCGGCGTCATATCGCCAGAACAGCGGGCAATTGCTCAAAAAATAAAGAAGAAAAAACAACAGAAATTGCCTCAAAGACACACAAAAAGATCGCCAGAAAAACAGAGCTAAATTTGCATACAAGGCTCCGGCTCCGCTAAAAGCCTGGGAGTGCCAAGTCTGGGTTCTTGCGGCTCCCTCGAGGTGACAACGAATCCAGCGTTCAATCGGACGCCATCGCATCCGAGCTGGATTTGCAGGGAATGCCACGAGTATTGATGCCTGACACACTGACACTGACTGGGCTTTAGCTGGATCTTGAAGCCGTAAGCTGTCAGTGCACTTGGAAAATTCTAAATAATAATTGTTGGGTTTTTGTTAAGCCTAAATAAAGGTATAAATATTTTTAGAAGTTAAATTATCTAAATAGTATTACGTTTTAGCTGAGAAATGTTAAGAAAACACTTCATATTAATACTATAAATAATTCTGCATAATTCAATTCTTCGAAAATATTTTGTAAACTTAATAAATTTGTGTGCTTTAATATCGAAGCTCTATAAAATTCTCCCAGTGCATAGACCTGAAGCTTGAGCTGTGACTGACTGAATCTGAAGTCGGGGCTGCGCCTAATTGATTAATTGCAAAACAACAACGAAACACGATTTGCATTTGGATTTCGATTTTGGATTTTCGATTTTTGTAGCAGCATGTTTGTTGTATTTTTGTGTTTTTTGCTTTAGAATGCAATTGGAACTGTCAATTTGCATTTAATTCGGCGAAAATAAATTGCCGCCTGACTCACGACTTGGCTCTGGGGCAAAAGCGCCTGCAATTTGGCGTTTAAACTGTGAGCAAGGCCGAGATTATACATTATACTTTTCTGATCTGATATGTGTCGCAAAAATCGTATAAAGCCGTATTGTCTGTATATTCGATTCGATGCTACGATGCGCTGAATAAGCAAATTGATTTTTCCAATATTGAAATGCTAATTAAAGCGCGCTCACCGGCCAAGCCATTAATAATATTTTTTTGTCAGCGCTGGCCTGGCCATGAGTTGACCTTGCCATAATAAAACACATGCCAGTGTCGCATAATGCAGGGGGATTACATGTTGGCTGGACAAGCGGCTTACAATTTACATTGCAGTTAACCAACAGTGCGCCCCCCCGTAAAAGCCATCAAAGTCAGTCGGAAAGCCAAGAGATCGCAGCTGACCGGAGCAGCAACAAAGTGTCGATGTTAACATCAGGCCTGCGACAAAGTGAGGCAGATAACTGCGGTTTTTAATCAAATCAAATGCAACGGCACAGCAGTGCCACAGTAATGTAATAGCAAACAGAGACGGCAGACAACAGGCGTACAGAGAGGGAAAATATGGTATTTATTTAGGTTTATATTAAAGTCTTAATGAAAGTTTAATCGAAAGTATTACAACATTATTTTCTCTATTAAAAATAGAAATTTTAATCATAGGAACAAGGCTATCATTGATTATTTGGACTTGTTTAACAATAATTATCCTTACACCGATTTTTTAATGATTACAGCCGACTTTCACATAATTTCAAAAGCTCTTAAGTATTTATGTCTTTGGAGTAGTCAACGTTGAAGTCCTATTTTATGTAAATACATATAATTTCCCAGACAAGTTAGTATTAAAACTTTATGTTTTCCCACTTCTTGTTAATAATAATACTTCGTAAAACTTTATTACCCACACCTTCTTCACTCTTTTTCATTTCCAATACGACCCTTCCTTTTGACACTTTTTCGTCGATAATCGTTTCCAATAATTATACACATTTTTTGCTGTGCAACAACAGTGCCTGAGACCAAATGGAAAGTGTTAAAAATCTGATAATCATGCGGTGGCGATGTTTTTCACATGCCTGCACACATTTCTTCCCGCTTTTTGTTTTGCATGCCACTGCTGCCGCTGCTGCTGCCTGTCAGGTAAATGAACTTATAATTGGCCATAGAGCGTAGTATGCCTGAAATGTGTTGGGTGATGCGTTTCTGCAGCGCCATTGTGCAACGCGCGCGCCTCAGAGTTGGAAGTTTAAATACAAATACAAGCCCTGGCTGTGGTCCCCGCACTCCAAGGCGAGGCAACAAAGTTGCAACCGTCCAAGTGTTGCCTTAAACAATTAAAATGCTGCAATTTTTCAGCACATTTCAACGATTATCGCAGCTGCCACACAGAGCAAACAGAAAGTGATAAATACTGGCATATCGATGTGAGTATATCTCTCTCCCCGCGATGCGATAACACCCAGTCAAGGCAAGGCTAAGCCGAAGCCAAAGGCAAAGGCGATGGCGGCGCTGAAAGCCGGGTAGCAGCCCGCTTAAAAGCCTGGCTCAGCTGTGGCAAACTTTAGCAAAATGATAATAAACTTTCACGCCCATTAATTGGCTTCGCATATGCACAGGCACAGTCGCAATAAAGGTCAGCACAATAGGGCAAGAAAAAGTATTTGGTAGAAATACGCCTTTTTATAGAAAGAAAATATAATAATTTAATGCAAATAATACCAAGTTTAGGTTTCAAAACCCCTATATTTCACCTCTATTAATTTACCCTCTGCTGTGCTATGTTTTATTTGCTGTTGCCCCAACTGGCGCTGACCACTTTTATAGCATGCAATTCGTCAGCCAAGCGAAGCCGTCTGGAAGCCTGCGAAATGCGGTGTCCCACCTGGAATTAAAAACAAAAAAAGGTCATAAAACAGCCTGATGGACGGTGGGCAGAAAGGCAATGCAAACAAAAGTAAAAACACTTTCACTGCAACCTTGAGATATACTGCCTTCGGCACATCTCACACATCTCCGGGATCTGTTGGGGACGACGATCAGTCGTTCAATTAACCGCATTTATTTTCGACTGTCGGTGAGTGATTTCATTTCAAGTTCGATTACGCAAGCGCGACGCTGAAAAAAGTTCTGTGCGCATGCAAAACAAAAGACTTAGGCAACGAACTCGTTCCGTCTGCTGCAGTCAGTCCATTTCAATGGACGAAATTAACAAAATCATATATCACAAGGCGGTTGGTCAGCTCAGGCGACCTCCCAGCAAGCGGCAGCAGTAAGCAGGAAGATGGAATATATGTGGAAGATGGAAGATGCCTCCAGCCGGTTATCCGCTTGTTGTTGCCTTGATTTATGCCTTGCACCAAATGAAATGAATTGTGTAACCTTTTCCGCTGACTCGATGGCTTCTCATGAAACACGGAAAGAAATTAAATTAACAAGATGTATTCGCGTTTAGTTTGATTTGATCTTAGGTTGTGCAAATTAAAGTTAAAAAGAAGGAAATTTTGACTAAATTTATAGGAGAACCAGGCCCACATTTTAGGTCTAACTAACCTATAAATTACATTAAAAATTATTCTAAATTTCTCGATTATGAATTAAAATTTTCCAAATTGACCTTATTTTTGGTTCTGTGCACCAACAGTACAAGACATAGGGCGAGTTAACGCGAAATTTCTTGTTTTTTGATCGTGGGCAGAAGCCCGGCAGTTGCCCCTCATCTCCTGCAGCTCCTGAAGCTCTCCCCATCTACATCTGGATCTGCAACCAAAGGCGGGGCTCCTCCGCAGATGTAGATGCTGCTTATCGCTGGCGGCGCATCGCGAGCACGTCGCGGCCATAAAGCAAATCAAATTGCAACAATTGTTGGTAATATGTTAATAAATTGTTGGCCCAGCAGCAGCCGAGAGCAGCCTCACTTTCATTAAGTTGTGTGCCCCGTGTGTAGCCCCGAATGAGCTTCGTTTAAATCGAATTTATTACCAGACTTGGCCAGAAATCCCTGGGATGCGATTGAAATGAATTGGATGGGATGGGATTGTCATCGCCGAGGCGATACCCGTTTGCTTATTTCATCAGCCTCAGCTTTGCTGACTAATTCTGAAAGGCAATAGACATTCACTGGCATAAATATTTAGCAGTTTTCCCCTTAGCAATCAATGCAGTTAGAGAAATGTGTCGTCTTATATTTTGGGGAATTAAAAGGAATGTTTAAAATCTTTAATAACCAACTGTTTCTTTTTAACAAATTTATTTTGTAATTAAACACCATAAAATGTAGATAATACCTTTCAATATTTACTATTTTTGGTTAGCTTAGTTAATTGCTTTAAAGGTATTTTAATTATATTGCAGTTACCAGTTTGTTTATTTCAGCAGCCACTTGAATGAGTAATTTGAAAAGGCTATAGACATTCACTACCATAAAGATTTAAAGGTTTTCCAGCAGTACTGTACAGTGCAGAAAAACAGGGAAAACTTGAATTGTATTCACGAAGGAATCTAGATTTTTATAATGCATTTCAATTAATAAATCTAAAATTGATTGTTGCTCCTAAAATGTATATAAATTTCGAAGAACGGGAAGGGGCTTCTTACAATTTAATCATTTTATTTGTTCTCCAAAGTCTTATTCCTTGTTAAGTATTTTATTAAAGATTCCTGTAATTCCTCAGTGCAGCAATTAACATTGCAAAACGCATTGGAGACGCTCGATTGCAGTTTCGTTTTTCCAGAACTTCACCATCACCGTTTTACCAATTTATGTAATTACGAAAAATTATAGAAACCACATGTCGCTAATGGCTGCTCGATCAGTCGATGGATTTGCTGTCGACCGCAAGTATTCTCATGCCTGTCAATCGGCGCGCCGATCGCGAGGCGGCTTTGAAGCGCTCGCGGCGAAACTTATGAGCATTAGCCGTGAGTTTGGCATTTTAGCCAAATATGGTGCGGGATTTGAGCGGCGATTTATGTGATTTGTGCGGGATTTTGGCAAATGCCGCCCGCCTGCTAGCCAGCTAGCGAGCTAGCCAAGCCAATTGACTTGTTGTTGGCCCCGGTAATACAAAAGTTTATGGCCCAAATCGCATTTGTTGGACGGAGAACCAAAGCGGCTTAAATCCGGCACAGTAGCCGGCATGTGTTGGCTTTTCTATTCGGGGAGAAACGCAGTGGCAGCTGCCATAAACTTGGGCATTAATGGCCCCGCCCTCTCACCCCCCGTCCCGTTCTGTGTGGGCAGTATGGAAAACGCAACGAAAATGTTAAAGCTAATGTCAACCCGAGGGAACTTGGAGCGGAGGTCAAGGCGAGAGGTTGAACACTCGCTCACTCACTCCTCGACCTTGATGTCCGCGGAGAACAACTTAATTTTTTTTAAGTTGTATTTTTCTTTCAGCCCAAGCAAACAAGCGTTGCTGATTTTCCACAATGGTTCGTCGCCCCTTTCATCCTGTAACCATGAATTATGCGCTTGGGCCAACAGAAACCATTTAACGAAATGAGCAGCGCGCAGGCACAGAGCCATAATCATGGCAGAACCTTGAAGTGCATTTTTAATGCCAGTGCTTGTCTGATAAGATTAAGTCATGAAAAGGGCTGGGCTGGGCCAGATCCTGGTTCTCCGCTGGCTGGCTAGCCGCTTCTTGGCCGGGTTGTTAGCACAGGGTCCAAACGCGCTGTCTGCGAAAGTACTTAGGCCAGGTCTCGAGTGTGTCTACATGACTCTCACTTTTACAGCCGCAAGGAAACACTACAAAAAAACTATCCATGACTTTAGTAAGAAGCTCTTTAATTTAAGGGGGTCCAATATAGATTAAAGACTATATTATTTTATAATGTTTTACATGAAATTAAGCTAAAACTTAATAAAATGTAGTAGTTTATGATTTTATTCTTATTTTTGTTATGTGAATTATTAAAAAATATTATTAATTTATATTAATTCAACTATTTCAATTGGTGGTATTTAGAAAGAAAACTGCATAAATTAATTGCATTTTTAAGGCTCTTGTTTTCCTTCAACACAAGAAGGAACATAATTTCAAACTCTAAATAAAAGACTTAAGCCACAAACTCGTTTTTGCAAAATATTAATCTTTAAAAAGAAAACAAATGAATCTCCATATACATGTATTATCTCCAAAAATGCAGAAAAATATATTTATTTTCTGTGGCAAACGATAACAAGACTTGTATATCCTTTCACCTTTTTTCTTTGTCTAAAATAAATTACAAACTGTTCAATAGGTATGCCAGTTAATTAATTCTTTTTATGTACTTACCTTTTAAACGAATACCTTATGAAAAATTCTACATAAATTATAGACAACTTAATTAAACAATTTTATAATTGACTTTTCCTTGATTCAAGTGTAAAGGCGGTAAGCACTTTCCAAGGCTCGCCGAAAGAGCAACATGGTCAATGTGGTTAATGCACATTTAAATGTCGATTTTGCAAATTGTTGGCCCGTTGTTGTTCAATTCCATTCCATTTCAATTTCAATTATGTTGCGCAATGCGTTGAAATTGCGCGTACTTGTTGTTGTCCCTGTTGTTGTTTTTGCCAAAAAACCGTCATTGGCTTTTGTTGCCCCTTGGTTGTTGTCTCTGTTGTTGTTATTGTGTCTGGCTAGCTTTGGGCCCAAAAAATAAGCAAATTGTTTCCGCGTGTTGCAGCTTAATTGTCTCGAACAACATAATTCGCCTTCATTTGCAGGCAAAGTGCCCAAAAAACACAATTTCGGCCAAACAATTTTTATGTGAGGTAATTTCAATTTGTTGCCAAGCCAAACCAAGCTGTCTGAACCGCCGCCAGTTGTCCGTTAGCCAGGCAAATTCTCACCAGTTAAAAGTCAGGCAAAAAAAAAAAGGAAAATATATATAAAATCAGAGGGGAGGGGTACACAAAATAATCGCAGTGAGAAAGAGAGAAGCCGCTCACAATGAGGGAGAAATAACAAATAATGCCAATTCACGCAGTTTAAAACATTTGTTCGACATTTCAAAGCTCCGACAAACGGCCCACAAAAGAAAGGCATTCATTGGCATTCGCATTCCCGCCAACATTTCCATTCCCAATCGAACCTTTTTAGGGATGTAGAAATATTGTTTTATTAATATAAAATTATAAATATCAATATAATTCTAATAGTTCCTTTAATTTATATCAAAATCAAGGACAGTATAGATAAAAAAGAGTGGAAAAACATTAATCTTACTATCGAAATTTCATGTAGTTGCAAATATTGATAAATCCTTTCAATATCAATATTGAATTGAATATTTCGCATAAACTTTTGCCATCCCTGCCACTTCCATGGGACCGACAAACAAAAAATGTCTTAATAAAGGCGAAAGAAGGTTGTTGACCTTGTCATGGAGCCAAGCAATCGTGATGTGGCCAAGTGGCCAAGTGGCCAACTGGAGTGCGACTAACCCAACTCCGCGGCAGTTACAACTTTGTCTTGGCCAAGCAATTAACTTATTTTTGCAGCTGATGAAGACAAACTGTGCCAACTGTGATTGCAATCGGCCAGAGCCACACAAGTTGTGCCGGGACAGAGACTGGAGCTGGGATTGGGATTGGGACTGGTACTGGGATTGGAGCTCTTGGCATTTCAATTTCCCATGTGTGTCTTTATTAGACACACGTGCCGCCGCCGCCGCAGCTGCCTGGCCAGAAATCGAAATGAAAAGATGATGATTATGATTCCCACCAAGCCTTGTTCTACTTGTGGGTTCACATTCACTGCTCACCGAACAGCAAATCAAATCACTGGCGAAGTGCTGACTAAACCAGCCAACTGGGACGGCGAATGAAATCCAGCTAAATGTAATGAGTCGCAATGAAATGAAATGTATCCAGGCATTTGGAAAGTACACGACGACTCTTTGGGTTTTTTCTGCACCCTTACCAAGGGTATAAGCGTTATGTTTTTATAACAAAATGTTTGAAAATTATTTAGAAATATTTATAATTTAATTTCAAGAAAAGTATCTCGTTATCTTTTCTTTAAAAAATTATTCAAATCTTTAAAGTTTGACTGTAAAGCAACATATGTATAAATGCTGAATGAATGTTTAATTTCAATTCATAATTTCCTTAGTTTTCTGCTGCTAACTCTATTGCTTATTGTTTAGGGTATTTGTAAAAATCATATTCTTCACACAAAAACCTTTCTTTCTTGTTTTCTTAGGTGCTTGTTACTCATGTTGGTATTGTTGTACTATAGCTGGTTGCGATTTCCGCGAAATGTTTGCCATGATTCACTGAACAAGCTCAGAAAGACATGTTCAGCAAACTGGAGCGGGAAATGGAAATGGATCGGCGAATGCCAGAGAAAGGGGAAGAGTGGGAATGGATATATCCATAATTTATATGTAGATTATGCACTCGAATGTACGATTTGATTTGCAACTGTCAATGCATTAGCTGAGCTCTGTCAACTGATGGAAAGTTTGTCGGGTCCAACAAAAATGAAAAAATAATTGAAGAAAAACAAGTATGCATATACGAAAAATCTGTAGGATTATTTTCACATATTTTTTGAAATAGGAAAAAAGAGAATAAAATGCCAAACTGACAACATAAACCTTTAAAGTCTTTTCCAAATGTCATAACATATTTTTTTGTGAAACACATTTACTAATTGCAAATGCTCAATGTTTATCACTTGACGGCAGTTACAAGGAAAACTCATAAGCATTATCATTAACAATATTATTGTTGTTGTCATCAGCAGCAGCAACATCTGCAACGGCAACGGCAACAGCAACATTTTGATGCTGGGAGGTAACATCATCAGCAAGCACAACAAAACAACAAACAAGCAAACAAACAAACAAACATACGGACCGAGCGGACAAACCAAGAGGCAAACAGACCCCAAACGAGGCATCTCCATCTGCGCCTGCGCATAATCAGCCAGGCATTTAATAATTTTTATGTTTATATATTTATATATATTGTTTGGCGGGCACCCACGCCGACTTTTCGACTGTCGACCGTCTGTCTGGGAAAGTTGCTGTTGGCTTTTGTTGATTTGTCGCGGGGTTTGTGTTAAGTGGCCATCATTAGTTAAATATGTGCATTTTTCTTTAAGGATTTTCAACGGTGCAGTGAGCGAGAGAGATAAACGGCTGAAATATGAACAGCTCGTTAATGCTGATGCACTTTTTTTGCCGGCATCGAAGTTGTTGTAGTTGCTTTCAAATTGCCGTAATTCATAGGTGGTGGCACATGTAAACTTTCCTTTTTTACAAAGGCCTTAAAAACACGCAGAAAAAGAAAGGGTTCTTAGAAGTTCAATAACATGAAGTTAACTAAATTATTTGGATTTTATTAGGAATCTTTAAAAGTTTAGGGAAACTCTTCTAGTTCACCCTTTTGATAAAATAAATATGCATAATCTGTTGTTCTTTAATTTCAACTGAGATAAAAGAATAACTTTGTGATAAGAATTAATATTAAAAGGTATTCTTTTAAACGAACCCTTTTTCACCTCAGTGTTACCCTTTACTCCAGCTCCTCCCTTTACTCCGGCTCCTCCCTCGCAAATTGGCGGCTCATTGAAATGCATTTGCGGCAAGTTGCAGGAAATTGAGAGACAATTAACCTGATTAGCGTGTGCCCGGTAACTTTCGTGTCACAGCGACTACTACTGTGCGGCGATAGCGGTACATTTTGTATCGTTAGTGGGCCCAGTTCCCCCGATATGCCCCCTCCCGATTTCCGACGGGCTTTCTGAGTCAGTGTGTCCGGCCAGATCATTAATCAAAGGCTGGCCTGGCCTGGCCGGCAGCAGCAGCAGCGGCATTGGCATCGGGAGCACAGCACGGATACGTAATTTAGTAGCCATAAATAAATGAAACTACGAACTGTGCGAGCTGCTAGCTGCGAGTGAAATTGAAATGTTTAAGCGATGAGACAAATGCTCGACTTGATTTGGTAGAGCTTCAGCTTTCTGCCTGCCGTTGCGGCGCTAAAATTAATGACGTTTCGCATGTATTTGGATGTTGTTTATGAAAACAGCATTCAATTTGCATTAACAATTGGCAATTGATTGATGGCCGCAACGAAAGTGGTTCGATGGGACCTACGAAAAAAAGCCAACAGCCCACGCAGCAAAATAAAAACAAAAGCAAAGAAACCGACGAAAAGGCCGGCAAACATTTCACACCCAAACAAAAGACTTAGGAAACGAACGCGATCCATCGATAGGGCAATCCATCGGATCGCATGGAATATGTTTTACTGGCCTTTCTTTATGGCGTCAATAGAACATAAAATCCGCATCATAAACTTAGTCTTTGCATTTTTTTTGGGGGCAGTGAAAGTCTTTCTCTGCGTCTGTCACTGTCAACGTGCTAACATCTTTGGTTAAATAGTAAAAACCAAAATTATTGCCAAAACAAAATAGGCAGACAGTTAGCCGGCGTAGATTATCGCGTTTGTTTTGTAATTTCAATTAAATGTACAAGAAATATAAACTTTTTAAGGCCTGGCATTTAATTAAAACATGTGACGGCATTTATGATGGGTGGGTGTGTGAGTCTGAGTGTGAGTTTGGATGGGTATGTGCCATGTCATGCGTAATAAACAAAGGCAAAAGACATCAGTAACATCAGTGGCGTTGGCGCAGCAGCAACTAAAGCAAGTGACAGCCGGCAGCCGCAGCAGCAGCGGCACTGGGAAAAAGTGTTAAAGAAAAGCCCCCGAGGCTCTAAGCTGCGGAATTTCTATAGAAGTGAAATTTCTGCCATGCCTAGACACGCATATGGATGTGTGAGTGTGTGAGAACCGCAAGGCAATTAATTTGTGGGAAATACCCTGGAATTGGATATATATTTGAGGGAGCTAAACTTCCAATCTTTGTAATGAAAAACGATTATTATTACTTTAGTTTAATTTTGAAAAATATGTAACAAATTCATTTCCATTCACATTTTAATTTCTGTTTAGAAGTTTAAATAGGAAGAGTTTTCCCCAGTTATAAACTCTTCATTATCAACACTATCTTTGTCCTTAAAAAATGAATATTTTTAATTAGAATTTGTATATTATTTCTTGTATATAAATCCTTATTAAGTACATATTATTCTTTCCAATATTTTCTAAGGTAAACTCCACTTCCATCACTCCATTTTTTATCTTTTTTCAGCAGCCAACTTTTGCGGTAGCAAAAAACATTTTATAAATTAGAGCAACACTTGCTGCGCTGCCACTGGCTCTGGTTGCTGCTGTTGTTGTCTTTGTTGTTGCTATAAGCTGGCAAAGTTGTTGCTTTTATTGTTGTTTATAGTTGGCTGTAGTTTTTGTTGCTGGCAAACAGTGGCCGCACCTTGCATGCGAAAATCTTTTCACGCCTCGGGCCAAGCAGCATGCGAAAAACTAATTTCGGTGCACACATCGTTTGTCTTGGCTCTCCATGCCGGAAGATGTTTCAATTTTGTGAAAAATCGCAACAATTAAATGATTCAGGTGCCCCGATTTCTACTCTGTAATCTTAGTGGCCGAGTTACCAATGGAAACGTTGATGGGGTTTTAAGATCTGTAGTAAATTTTGATGAAAAGAACCCATTAAAACCTTTAAAATCAAAAAAATAGTGCTTAAATGTATGCTTTCATATTTAATAATTAAAGTAATGTAGGTAATATGGCCATAAATATAAATATCTGGCTTAATGCTGTATTTCTTGAAAATAATAATAAATATATCATAAGATCTTAACTCAAGTATATAAATATTCTTACGACATTGCCTAGAATTTATAAAAAAGAATTACTCAGTTCTGTAAAATCAAGTCGAACATGAATTTAATTATTTTTCGAGCAGTATTTTATCGACTGATGGCGTCGATGACATCACTCCAGTGCCAATGATATTGAGCCTCACAAGCCTATGCATAATTTGTCTGAAAATGGTCAGAAGACATTTAACCATTGAAGCTGGACATAAATCTTGGGATTTGTGGGATTGTCACTGACCAGCCGCTGACAAATCAATCAATTCCGGGGGACAGATCGAATCGTATCGAATTGAATTGAAAAGTGGCCCGGAACAGACTCGAATTCAGATTCAGATTCAGATTAGAAGCTTGTTTCCGTCACACTCGACAGGGTTTTCCGAGCAAACAAATGACGCTGCGCTGCGTAATTGATGGATTTGCCTAAATAAAGAAAATACTAGCTGAGTGAGCGGTAAACGCCAAGCGCAAACGCAAAACGCTTTTCCAAGCAGGTGAAATTTCCTTTTCCATCCGTTATTAATGATGATGACTCTTGGCGCTGCCGCAAATATTTGACCAACACTACAAAACCGTGGCAGTGGCAAAAGCCAGATGTGTAAGCGCAAACTGACCCACAAAACAAAAAAGCGCACTCCGCCGCCTGCAGTTTCCCAAACGTTCATAATGAAAACTGCACAGCGCCCTGCGGCGACCTACAAAAAGAAAAAAATATATTTATAAAAAAAAAAAGAAAAATGTACAACGAAACGGCAGGAAAACCTGAGCGCCCCAGCGCCGTAATTTAGCAATATCAAACACTTGTGCAATTTCATAAAGCATTTTAGCCCAGTGGCCACAAAAAGCCCACAGTTGCCACACATTTCCGCGTAATCATCATAATTTTTCGTGTTTTTCATTTTTATGAATCTGTTGATTTAATCCCATCGAGCCTGGGCCCCAGACTGCAAGAAAAAAATATATATTTACAATTTGGCACGCCAGATAAAATGGCACATTAAAACACATTTCAATTTAGACAACGGATTGATGACGGCGAATGGCTATATTATTTTAGCTTGATATCTAGCACTGAAAAATATTTAATAAATTCAAGAAATAATATTTGTTTAATAAAAGTATTATTCGCCAGCAGGGATCTTTTACAATTATTCATATTTATAAATTATTTACCATTTATCAATAGTTTTTAAATATGTGGAAATATGTAATTACCTATAGGAACAAAATTAAACAATAAATTGAATGCAAAACAATACCTAGAAAATTGAGAATTCTCTATTCTTCAGCTTAATGATTACGTAATACAAATAAACCCCGACTTTGATCATAAAACTTCGTTTCTTCTTCTTCGTTTGGCATTTTCTAAATGTTGTTTTCATTTAATTACACATCCACATCCCACGAAATACCTCAATTAATGGATTACTGATACCACATAAGAACAGATTGACCCACATTTTGTGATGTTTTTTTCCTTTATTGGATAGAGTCAGTCAGTACAGAGAGTTGTCAATGATCAAGGCGATGATCAACGGGCTTTGCTTTGCGACTGGCAGAATTATTATGTAACTTTTTGGCATATTAAAGTGATTTATGGCCCGTGGCATTGGCCATCGGCCCCAGCCCGAGCCCCAGCCCGATCTCTTGCTCTTGGCTTCGTTTTCATCTATGCCAGACTTCCTGCCCAGCTCCAGCTTCAGCTCCAGCTCCGTTGTCCATTTGTCCATCTTTATTTTTTTCTTTTTGAGGAGAACTTCTCACATGCGGGACTTGGCGGCGAGATGATGTCTTGAACTTTTGGGGGCGCAAAGTCGCAGCCATTTATTATCGGCGGTAAAAGTTTTCGGGGCTGAAACATTTTACAGTTGTGTGTCATGAACTTTAATGTTTAGCATGTGTTTGTTGCTGTTGTTGCTATTACAAAAGTTGCCTTGTGCCGATGCTGCAGTTATTGGTGTAGGTGTAGGTGTTTGTTGTGCAGCTCCATGCAGTTTTTTTTTTTTTTTTAATGTGAGCAGTTCATGGGAACAGTGTCGGCGAGAAAGTCGCTTGATTTAGGTGTCTGATGGGGTCACCTCGACAAAAAAAGAGCAAGAAAACCAACGTCCAATTCGAACTGACATTTCTGGGTTAATGCGACGATTTTTGCACCGAAATGTCAGTTGCTGCAATTAAAGCCACGTTTAATAACTCAATCAAAATCGGCCCAAAGTGACCCTCGTTAAACGTGTTGGATTGATGGGGCAGCAGCCCTTTTGCCCCGAACCATTATTAATTGCCGCCTTTTATGAAAGTGTAAGCCAAACCAAATCGCAAACACTTACCTACCGCCTTTGGCTGTTTAGCTTTAGGCCGCTTTTTTATTTCGCTTTTTTTTGCCTAACTTCCGCAGCGTGTGAACATGATCACAGCCGCAAAACTGATGGCGCTGCCTGCTCACCGCAACTACAACTTTGTGATCTTAATTCAAAATAAATATCTACAAATGGAAAAAAAAAGATTTATATAGTGGTCCGAATGCCCTGCCCTAATAAAACTTTATGGTAATAACAATTTTTGTATTTAAAAAATACTTAAAAGTAAGTAAGCCTCCATTCTCTACCAAAAACATTAGAAACCGAAAGACAATGTTATTTCAGTTCAAGAGGGAAATATTCCTGTTTTAAATAGAGTTTTTATTGAAGTTACAATCATTTGATTTTTCCTTATTGTCTTACTCAACTTTCTAGATCCATTTTCTTTTCATTACCCAAAATTTGTTGTGATAAACAAGATGTTTTTTAAGATTTCATTTTATTTAATTATTTCAGTACCATACAAATTTAGTTTTCCATGCAATATTTCTGAAAATAATATATTTAACATTCTTAAATCAAAGCTAGATTGGAATAAAGAGTAGAAGTACAACCTATTATTTTTTAAAATTTAACTATAAAGTTTCCCAGTGTTCCTTACTCAAACCCTCCTTTTGATAGTCTTCCCCTTTTTGGCTAGTGTATGCCTCAAGTCACAATAAAACCAAAACATCGACTAAATTTCTCACAGGTTTGTAATTTAAGAGTGCCGCCACAAAAACAAACAACAACTAACCGGCGGGCAGGCCACTGCAACGACATATCCGTACCCACGACAGCAACTGCGGCGATCACCACAAACTAATTGCAAAGTTTAAATGCGATACTTTTATGCATTTTAAATATTTCAATTAGTCGGCGCTCCGAGTGCAGGCAGTCAGGGATTGAAAACCGAGAAACCCGAAAACCAAAAATGAAATGGAAATGGCAGAAAGAAAGTGCAAAAAGCGCAAAAAGCGTGGGGCGCCAGCGAATAAAGTAAAAAGTGTTTACACGATCGAAAAGCAGAGGTACGTTTGCTTAACCCCGTGGCCGAGAGTGAATATTGGCAAATTTATGAACTTTAAGCTGCATTTATGCGTGCGGCTTATAAGCAATAAAGGTAACTTAGTGCCAACAATGTCATAAAGGCCGCTGTCACATAAACAACGCCGCCGTCCACAATTGGCCAGTTGGCCGGAATCAATATGCGAATTTATATGCAGAAACTAAAAAAGCGTAGCATCGCCAAAAGCGAAAACAAAATTAATAATCACAAGAATTTCACTTTTCACGCAACGACAGCGGCAGCAGCAACAGCAACACGGCAACAACAGCACCAACAGCGTCAGCACAGCAGCAACATCATCGGCATCGTCTGCCTTGTCACCCACAAATAAACCAAAATAAATCCTGATAACTATAGTCGAAGTTTAGTTACTCTTTTAATGGTTTAGGGGTTTGTTTGAGGGTCTTTCCTAGCTTTAAAAATATATAGCAAGGCTTAAAAATATCAATTCCTGTGATATATATTTTGTATTGATTAAAGTATGTCTTTCAAAATATTTGGCAATCATTAAAAATACTTACCAAGAAGTATAAGATACACCAGTTAATAATTATGAAAACTAAAAATCTAACACAACATATTATAGGTTTTTTCCTCTTGATTTATATATAAACATCTCTATTGCCAACCCATTGACATTGCAACAACTTTTGCAACTTTATAATCTAACAATATTTATATTTTAGCATCTTTCAACAAGTATTTATCAATATTGTTAAACATAAAAATAATTTAGATATTCAATTAGCTCCTGTCTTTAAAAATATATATTTAATATAACCCATTTCCCCAAAAGAGTGTATAAACAGCTGGCGTCCATGTGAAGCGCTCTTGGGAATACAGTTGCATAAATTTATTGAAATTTGCATTTCGGACTTCGGCGCTTTTGCCGCTGCAGCCGCCAGCGCGCCGCGGTTTGGCCTATAAAAAATATGGCATCGATTGATCGCAACGCAAGATATTTCAATTAGCGTAAATACATTTTTGCCGTTGTTGGATGGGACGACAATCGAACGGACGGACACAAGAGTCGAGAGACACGCACGCAGCGCCTTCCATGAAAGAGAAATCGATGATGTTCGGAAATGGACAGACGACGGGCGACCCAATCGACCCAGTCGGAGAGATACTTACATTTTGGGACCTTGCGATGCGTAGATTAACTTATGGTCGTGTCGCCATAATAATGGCCACTGATAACGAGCTCTCGATCTATGCAAATTTCCCTACTCGTTAGTCAGAGACAAATATAGTCAGGAGTGGGATTGTCACAGACTTTTCCCAGGATTGATCGTTTCTGTTACAAATATATATGTATATATTGCAAATCATGCGAACACAATCTGGTCATAGATCTATGCTAAAAGGTGAGTGTGTAGCGTGGAGACAACGTTCATTAGGGATCCTCTGGCGTGATGGTCACATGCATCTGCTTCACGCCGCGAAGGATGACTACATCCAGCGTTTTACTGTTGTCGGCCAGGACATCGTACACATCCGAGGAGTTCTTGATTTCCTTTTTGTTTATGTGGGTCACTATGTCGCCGGGCTGCAAGCCACCACTGAAAACGATACAAAGAGGATTATAAATTACAGATTTTGTCAAAGAAATTCGTTGGATCTTCACTCACGTGTGGGCCGGAGATCCCACAATGACCTTCCACACCAGCACCCCGTGCGTGAGGTTGTTGGGCATGTTCTGGCTTCGGGACTTCAACTCGAACAGTATGTCAGGCGTGAGCGTCAGCATGGTGATACCCATGTAGCGCTTCACCGGATACCCCGTCTTGTAGGCAGTGCCCTTCTTACGCCTCTCGGCCGCCCGCTCCAGAAAGACCTTCACATAGTCGATGGGAATGGCAAAGCTTATGCCGGCGGTCACCTTCATGGAGTTGACGCCAATAGCCTCGCCGTCCAGGTTGACCAAGGGCCCGCCCGAGTTGCCAAACGTAATGGCAGCATCCGTTTGCAGGTAGTTAATGTCCCTGTTTCGTAGGCCAAGTTCTTGGGAGGCCCGTTGCGTGGAGCTGATGACGCCTGCCGTGACCGTGTTGCTCAGGGCCAGGGGACTGCCCAAAGCCACCACCCACTCTCCGGATCGGAGGGTGCTGCTCTTTCCCAGCCGCATCACTGACAGGTTGTTTACTTGAATGCGAAGCGTGGCCAAGTCAGAGGTCTGATCCACGTCCTCAATGGTGGCGGGGAAAGTTCGACCATCAGAGAGCCGCACCTGGACCATCGTGTGCGGTTTGTTGATCACTACATGGGCATTGGTCAGGATGAGCCCGTTCTGTTCGATGATGAACCCAGAGCCATTCGAGGCAGTAATGGGCTGGCCGCTGAAGTAGTCAAAGTGCCGCGTGTCCTTTATCTCGATGTAGACCACAGAGTCCGCACAGCCGGCGACGACGTCGGCGATAAAGTTGTAGTCGCGCCTCCGGTTAGACATCGTTCTGGCGGCTATCGTTGGCGTGAACTCATCGCGCTCAATCACCAGTGCGCTGGCCGTCGCTCCCAGAGAGAACGGCACAAAGAAGCGGATCAGATTGCGCCACCCAAACGTCCACTGGCCGCTGCCCTTTTGATCACGATCCTGACTATCTCGTCCACTGTTGTGGGCATTGTGCTGGCTTCTGTGCGATGATGTGTGGCTGCTTCGCTGAATCAGGTGGGTTGTCGCAGTGCAGCGCCTCAGGATAGCCAGCAGACGATGCGAGCTACGCAGCGTCATCCTCTCTATATCTTTCTGTAAACCGGAGCAGGATTCGTTGTTATTGTTATTTAATTTCTGACTTCTCAGTTGGCAGCAGCTGATTTCAATTTTGTACACTGGCCCGAGCCGGCTGCTGTAACACCCGCTATCGATAGGCGCGGGGGAAACAGCTTGTGGCCGCGGCAGTAATAGCACCTTGGCAATTTTGATTTTAATTGGTTATTGAACATTTAGCTTGCATTGAATAAGACTTTCACTTATTTTCTCTTGATTTCATTGTATTTCATTGTATTTCCTTTATTTCTATTTAAAAATTGAAGCGATTGACAACAAATACTAATAATATGAAAATATATATATTTTTCGATAGCATTTGAAAACGGTGGCATCACTGCTATCAGCTGCTGCTGCAGCTGCTTCTTCTTCCGCGCACCAACACATTTTGCTTTGCATAACACTTAAAAGGCATTTGTTTAGTCAAAATAAATCAATTAAAATGTCCAAGGCGGCGGGTAAACTAAAATCCCTGAAGAAGACAATGGAGCGAGTGACGCATACGAGTAAACTGAGAACGAATATACCCGCTGGAATGGCCGCGGCAGGTCCCCCCTTAGGACCCATGTTGGGACAGGTGAGTGAGCCGCCGGCTTTGTAATTCTTACTCTAATATCTTTTCTGCGTGTTTAAACCCCCAGCGCGCTATTAATATAGCTGCCTTTTGCAAGGACTTCAATGCGAAAACAGCTGAAATGAAGGAGGGCGTGCCGCTGCCCTGCAGGATTTCCGTGAACAGCGATCGCAGCTACGACCTGGTCATACATCATCCACCGGCCACCTTTTTCCTAAAACAAGCGGCTGGCCTGCAGAGGGGCACCATGACTCCCGGCAAGGAAGTGGCCGGCATGATAACGCTGAAGCATTTGTACGAGATAGCCGCCATCAAGATTCAGGATCCGCCCAATGCCCTGCTCACCATGCAGGTGAGTCCTTATCGAAGGGAATCTCGGTTATTTACTAAGATCACTTTATTTATAGCAAATGTGCGAAATGCTCATTAACATTGCTCGGACCTGTGGCATCAAGGTGGTCAGAGAAATCGATCCGGCGGCCTATGGCGAGTTCCTGGAGGAGCGAAAGCTGATTGTGGAGCAGCAGAGACGAGAGCTGCAAGAGAAACGAGAGGCCAAGATGTTGCGCACGGGCTAATTTCAACGAAAGCGCTGTGTTTATTTGTTAAAAATACATTTATACTTAAAGAGAAGAAATTAATTATTCTATGCCAATGCGCTTGCGGTCCTTGGCGGCGTTTTTCTTGCGGCGCTTTTCCAGATGTTTGTTCAGCTTTCCCGTGTTTTTCAGCTGCTCGAACTGGGCCACCAGCTCCTGGGCGCGACGTTCCTCTGTGGAGTTATAAGATTATTGTTTAATTATTGGGATTTATATATGAATATGGAAACTCACTCTTTGTCAGATAGTGCGGCAGCTCTCCTTTGTTGTGTTTCTTTTGGATGTTGTCGCGCTCCTTTTTAAGTTGTTTCTGCTTCTGTTGCCACTTTTTATCCTCCACATTCTTGTTAATCAGTCGCTGCATGGTGTGCTTTATCTTGTGCTTCTCCTCGTCATTCTGAACCTCGTCCAGTTGCTGCTTCAGCTGGCCCACCTCCTTGTCTCGGATTTGCGTAACAAATTCATAGTTCTTCTTGAAGGTCTCGGCATTATAGGTGCCCGATTTTTCGTCAAAACGTGGGTCTCTTAGCTCCACTGTCTTTTTGCGCGCAGCACGGTGTTCGGCGCCCAGGAATGGAACCTGTCGGCGCGAGGACATCTCACGGGGTCGGTTTTTGTTGAGTCTCTTCAAATCAGTTTTGGTTTTGGGTTTCTTGTTGATTTGTGGGGCTTTGCCGCCAAGCACTGCTTCCTTGTAGACCTTGGCACCAAGTTCTTCTTTTAGTTTCATGATCTCCTCGAAGGTCATGCCCTTGAGGTCCTGGCGAATGGAATTCTAGAAAGGGAAAACTCGGATTTACTTAAGGACTCACCGTTTTGAATTGCCGTGAAGGGAACTTTTAGTTAAACCTTTCATACCTGAGTTTCGTCTTCACTGCTGCTTTCATCTTGCTCAGGGGCAGATGACAGTTCGTCTTCTGATGACATCTTGGTTTAAAATTCACTCGAAAGCCTTGAAAATATTATTTTATTAATTTATTTACGTTTGTAGTATTTCACGTGTTGTTTTGTTTTGGTTAAATCAGCTGATTTGGTCAAGTGAAATTTTCGCTGACAAATTTCTAGTGTTGGTTAAGTAAATACGGTTTTTTCTTAACCAACACTAGAAATTTGTCAGAGAAAATTTAAATTTAGAACTTGGAACTTACCACAGATGTATTGTTAATTTTTAAATTATAACTACATTTTCATTTTTAATTGTTCCTTTTTGTGGCATTAAACGGTTTTTTGAAGAAAGACTAATAATGAAGGGTGGCTCTAAAATAAATTTTCTCCCGGCAGCCTTTTGTTTGAGTTTAAATGTTTTTGTTAAATTAAAAGATGGAACCTTACGTCTTTTTAAACTCAAATTCGTTTGCATCTCAATTGCATCTTATTAAATCAATTAAACAAAATTATACCCATACTATTAGAAAAGAAAAGCCATCCAGCTTAGATTAATTCTCAATGGTGTAATTTATTTTTGATTCAATTGCAAGTCTTACATAATTAGGTAAACAAATCGTGAATAACTCTTAGATCGTTTTTTGGAGTAACAGAAACTCGCAACGGAACTTCGAAGGAATGTACACAATTAATTGTAACAACTAAACAAAGTGGGGGACTTTGTAACGATATTGATTTCGATTTTTTGATTTTGATTTTCAAGCGAGCGGCACAGTAACTAGAAAAATAGTTGCAAAACTTTCTTAATTTTTTGTTGGACATTTAGTAGCCAAAATTTGATTAGCACACGCAGACCTGTAATAAAAATAATGAGATGCTCTTAAACACGTTAAGTCTAAGCAATTCAGTTATAGTTACATAAGTCACATGTAAATATTTCATATATAGGTTCCGTTACATATTATATTTAGTTTATACTTATGCCTTCGTTTTCTTTAATGCTCTAAAGTATATAGTATATAGTTTGCTTTGTACACGTACACACAGATAAAGTAAACTTCATTGCAACAACTAGGTGAGTGTGGGACCGGATTAATCGTATTTAACCGAGTGCGATTATTATTTGCCAAATATTTTTAGTTGTATTTTGCTTGAGTTCGAGTTCAAAAATTGACTGCTGTCGTCTATCTTTAAGCTAATATTTATATTTATACAATCCAAACAGAGTACGAAATGTATTCTCATTCGCTTTCTGCTTCCGCAGAGTTCAATTAATCCATATTTGTGCTGTGCTCACAATCGAGTTGCTTCTTGTGGGAAATATCATATAATATTGCTATAGTTTGCTACGTAAATACAATACGCTTAGCACTCGTTCTGTGCATACAAATATTAGTTAATTAATTAATTAGTAGTTGTTAGTTTATTAGGTGTTAGTTATTAGTAGAGCTATAAAGTAGATTTCACAGGCAAGGACTAGTCTCTAGTCTCTATTATTCGATTCCCGATGCCTGCTGGAATTACATTCATATATAGCCTCTCACAAAACCTCCTCAAATAGGTTTCCGTTCTTCTATGGTATTTCATACGTTTTGACTAGCACGATTTGGTTAGGGTGACTACATACACTATTAGCTAGTTTAGTTTTGTTGCATCTACTTAGTTAGTTTAGTTTCCCGGTATACAATCACCTAAAAGCGACAGACACATCTATAAATATAGAGTATATAGCATACATATATTCGTATAGGGATAGAGAGAGAGAGAGAGAGGGGATAGTATCCGACAAAAGGTTCAACCCGTGGGCTTCGCACCTTTGGGACCTTAAATAGATCACATATTTTGACATTCACTTATGCTTAATATTGCAACTGCATTTGCTTCTGCCTAATGCTCGTCCTCTTGTATATGGATAGCTATAGTACTTAAAACATATATCAAACATATACATACACCTTCTGTTCACGACTTTCTGTTGCGATTCCGAATTTTTTATAATTTTTCTATTGGTAAAATGGCTTCCTTTCTTTAATTCTTTATAAACATAGAATATCAAAACAGCTTTGATAAGAATCTTTTACTATTTCGTTGATTTAAAAATATAAAACAAAATTAATTCTTTATGTTTCACTTCATATTATAGTTAAACACTTTCAAAGCTTTTAATAACTTAAATTAAATAAATTTCCCAAGAAAATCTTTTCTTCAACTAAAGAAATGCAATTTTACCAGCAAAAAACTGTCACAAACTAATCGGATTTGAATGCGTGAACTTGGCCAATAGATACAGGTAGGAGCAACAAGTTAGTGTGAACTTTTAGCAAAATCGACGCCAATTAGAACTCGGTCATCCCCCCTCCGCATTTGTGGTCAGTCTCACTGCCCGGAGTGCTGGAGGGGGTCGCCATATTCTAATTGGACGGCTTTCGTCATAAGAGCGCGCACAGCTTGGAGCGCTTCTTGGACTTGTCCACCACCTGGACTTGTCCAGAGGGGCCAACAACGCCACCGCCGGCAGACGAGGTGGATGAGGAGGCGGACATACGGCCCATGCTGCCGGAGGCCTGCGGCTGCGACGGACTCGTCGGGCTCTTGTCATCCATATCCTCGCTGACATGGGACTCGAGGAGCTTCAACGAGGTCTTTGGCTTGGAGCCGTCCATGCTGTTGTAGAGTGTCTTCGAGAGCTTTGAACGAACGGCCTTGCCCAGGGCCCCCGTCTTCTTCATGCTCAGCCGGGAGCCGCTGCGTTGGTGCTCCGGCGTGTGGCTGTCCTCGCTGCCATGCTGCGACTGCTGATTGCAGTTGAGCGTGGTCACCGTGAACTCGATGTCCTTGATTTCCTCGTCCTCGCAGGCAGCAAACTCCTCAACCGGCTTGTCAATGGTATCGTGATCGATCCAGGTGAGGCCCATCTCCACCTTCTCGGCCAAATCCTGCCAGTTGCGTCGATTCTCCAGGGTGCCCTCGTACAAGGGTGTGATCCAGGGGAAGGTGTCGCAAAGGACTCTGTACAGGGGCAGGCAAATCACATCGATAAAGCCCACCTGCATCTTGGGTAGCTCGTCCTTGCGTTCCCTTAAGAAATTATTATTAATTAAGATTATTTTAGGCATTTATGTTTGGCAGAGCGCTCGAGACCTTGAAGCGTGCGAAGCTGGAAGATCTGAGGGCCACTGCCTGGACAGCTCTGTTATGGAATCAGATTTCCACTCACCTGTCCATCATGGCCACAGGCTGTGTGTTGAGCTGCAGCTTTTCGAGATCTCCCTGGTCGAAGAATTCATCAGCCACCAGTTTGGCGACTTTGTGCTGGACTTCCCAGGGTTTGGCAATGGCACTCACATCGCAGGCCGTCATCATCATGCCGCAAAGTACTGAAAAATTAATAAATTATTAATAAATTATATAGAAACCATGACATAAGTTTCACTTACAATCTTTCTTTTCCTCGCCCTGCCAGTCGAATTCCCCATTCTCCACCAGCTCCAGGAAGGCGTTCCGCTTCTTGAAGTACATGGCCAGATCGGTGGACAGAATGGCGCTCTCCACGGTCTTCATGACGGAGCGATAATCCTCGGGTGACAGGGCCTGAAAGCAAAAGCAAACAAGAGTTTAGACAATGGCAAAAATAGATATTCTATTCTTAAGTCGGTATCCCAAAAAACACCTGTACCCATGACGTCATATCAGCAATAGACATGTGCTTAAACAAAAGTTCACATCTTATCGGAGTCAAGGTGGACTCACTTTCCGAGATCTTTCAGTAAATAAGAATATATATAGTTTCTGGCTAATTGAAGGTTGTGGATATAGTATAAAAGTGCGAGTTGCCCAGCAAAAGGCATATCAGTTTACAATTGAAGCAAGCAACATGAAGGCATCCACCGTTCTCCTTGTCCTTTCCGCAGCCATATTTGTGGCCTATGTGTGGGCCGCCGATAGTACAACCTCGACGGAATCGAGCGATACTACCTCCACCACTGCGTCCACCACCACGGAGTCTACAACTACCTCAACCTCTTCGTCGTCCTCAGGCACCGGCAAGATTGTGCGGATCAGCAACCTAACATACACAGCCAAGCGAAGGATCAAGGTCGGTTCCACCACATCCTCTACCAGCACCCGTTCCCGCAGTGCCAGGGCCCGCAAGGCTCGTCTGGCCAAGGCCAAGAAGGCCAAGGCCGCCAAGGCAGCCAGGAAGGCCATCAAGCGTAACTTGAGCAAGAGGGCCAAGAACAACGGCAATGTTCGCGTTTACCGCGGCTAAGCTGAGCTTTGTTAACACATTCTAAATAAAATCTACTTTTTTTCCTTAATAATCTCACCTGAAATATATTATTTCCCTCCGAGTTGAGGATCATCACGCACTGATCGAAGTGATGATGCTCCATTGTGCTGGTGGTGTACAAAATGGCCAACGGGGATTCGGTTTTGGTCTGGAAGGCATTGTTAGTGCCGCGATGATCCAAGTCGTGGCACAGACAGGCCACCAAAAGGCCCAGGATCTCCAGATCAGTCATGAAGCGCTCCATTTTGCCGGTTTTTAGCATGGCAAACATGGTTTGAGCCACATTTAGGGCATGCCGCCAATTGTGGTACTTTACGGGGCGGTAGTTCTTGCGGACACTCAAGACCCAACGGCAGAGGACCTGTAAAATTAGAAAATATAAATATACAATAGAAGTTTCAAAAGGATTATTATCCCTTAAAAGCTATTGAAACTCACATCGTAGGGTATTTGAAACTGCGAAACCAAATTGCACTGCATAAACATCCTTAGCACTGCCCTACAAGTGTCATCGTCCACCAATTCAAAGTCTGTAAGCAGATTTTATAATTAATTTATTTATTTATTAGTCAGGGGAGTAAATCCTTACCCGTAAAAGTAAAGCTGTACAGGTTGTAGGACTCTGCCTCTGCAATCGCATCCTGGGTAAGCTTCTCCGTCTGATCCTGACTGGCGGTGGCGTGGTAACTTAGGCACTCGAGAGCCACCTTCTGCTTGGCCATCAGCTTGCAGGCATTCTCATACATTTGAGTGTTGTGTATGCCCAGACCGCAGAATATGGCAAAGGCCTCGAAAATCGAGGCATCTGAATCGGTAAAGGGAACGCCCTTGGCCTAAAGATATCAATAGATTTATTTTTATAATAAATAAATTAAAGTTATGATTTTATACACCCTTCCTCTTACCTTGTTGATCAACTGAGCCACACCAATCACCGTCTTCTGGGCATTGACAATGGGCATGCAGAGGATGGCCTGGGTGCTATCGATCTCGCTCTCGGCCCTGATTTGATTGTGCTCCCTGACCCACTCGTGGACATCGCATATATTCACCGTCTGCCCTGTGGTGGCCACAAACTGGGCAATTTGGGCCAGCGTCGAGGTGCTAAGCTCGCTTGTCGAAGGCCGGGAAACATTGGCCGCCTGGTACTCGCCGCCAAGTTCAAAGAGCACCGTGAAACGATTGCGCATTTTCTGCCAAAAACACAAGGATTCGCTGTCAGGAGCGCAATCTAGTAGCAGGACTCGAGGCAAACTTACCTTCTCCTCGAAGCTGTCGGCGGACTTGATGGCGCGGGTGGCTGGCTGATTGGGCTTCTCAATTATCTTCTCCAAATGGCTCTGTGAACGAGAGGGTGGAGGAAACGACATTAAGTGGCTGCCACTAATGGAACTCCTAACAGTTTTCCCCGCCCCACAGCAGCAGCAGCCAACTTGTTGATAAATTGCACTGCAGCAGCAGCAGCAGCAGCAGCAGCACCTCCCCTGCGAGCATAATTAAGCTGACATGTTGCACATGACGGGCATGTCAGCCAAGTTTTCAGAGTTCAGAGTCCGGCTGAAAGCCCCTGGGCCAGCTAGCTTTATGGGCTAATAAATTGTCCATTACCCGGACAGGCACTTGCATTATCAGCTGGCTAATTAGTAGATGGCATTTAAGCGAATTAAACAACCAACAGCACTTATGCCACATATGCCAATTATTAATAATAATTTTGGAAAGTGAAACAAAAGGTCATTATTGAAGTTGGTTCATGGAAAGGCCTCTCCTTCCTCTCCATCCGATCGATTGTTCAGATGAGTTAATGCGGCGTGCGGTAATTTAATGCAATGCATTCACCCATCAAATTGGCCGAGCAGAATGTCTTTCCCAAATGCCAGCGGCCAGGACATCTGTTTTCCATCCCCTTGCGGGCCATTTCATTTAAAAGTTTAATGCGAAAATTCCCCGAGGAGAATCCTTTGACATTATTCATACGCCCCGGTGGCCAAGGTGGAATATGCAAAACACCATTGTCTTGCCGCTCGTCCTGCGTCCTGCACACGTATTCATATATTTATTGTACGCATTTTACACATGTAAGTGGAGCCTAATGGATTTTCCCAGGCAGCCTGATTCGTGCGAATAAATAATTGTCTGAACACAATGTACACAGCATTCTGCAATCCGGCATTCAATGGCTTATGTGTAGTGCACTCGAATTTAGTTGAACAAATATTATTCAATTATTTCAATGATGGTTTTCTTCATTGTAAATATTAATTGTAGTGAATGCCATTGAGATATTTACCATAGAAAAAGGGGTATTGTTTGGGGGTTTTTGATAGCTTGATGTGTGTAATATAAAACGAAAATAGGTTTGGAATTTATGTTATAAATAAAATAGTAAGCATTTTGTTTACTAAGAGGAAATTGAGTTCAAATGTAAATATTTTAAACAAAATATGTATTGTTTTAGTTATTAAATAATTAAATAGATTAACAAAGAAATTAGTCATGAATAGAAATTAAATATTCTTTAAGGAAATATATTTTAGTGATTGTTAGAATAATTCCTGTAAAATCTGTCAGATAAGAAATAATATAAAACCCCTTGTCTCTTATCAAAAATAAAACCCACTCACAGATATTAAACATAAAAGTCTTCCTCGTTTTAACAACATTAAACTTTCAAATAAGTTATTACGGTTTGACGTGTTGGCCTCATGAATTATTTCCTCTGTTCTTCTGCCAACTGTCAGTTTTTATGTCTAACCTGTTCCAATTTTGTTGATTTATTTACAATTTAGCGGAAATACCAGGAATTTCATAATGGAGAGCGCCAGCGAGTTGAATCAGCCGCCTCCGAATAATGACAGGCAATCAGCGGGAACTTGAGCCGTAATGAAAATTGCCCAGACCTGGGCATAATCTTTCCCCGGCCGTCCCACTCGTATTTACCATACCCATTGCCATAAACATTTCCCCTTGGCTGCTGTCAGAATTCCGCGCAGAATGCCTGACACTTGTTCAAAAAAATAAAGGAAAAAAAACACTCCGGTGGAAACGTGGCGACGCCGACGCCCACCCGAAGTAACATAATGTAAATTGCACATTTTAATTTCCTTGGGGTCGCCGGGCGAAAAGTTGACAAACGCACAAACAAAATGGCCGACGCGCGGTGGCGTTTAAACAATTTTAATGAAACTGACAGCGGCACAAACACGGATACGGAAATGGAAATATTGGCGGACGGAGGGAGAGAAGTGACCACAGGCACCGCAGGGCGTCACTTTTTTATTCATGCGCCATATGGCGGCGACAATTTGCGATCGCTTCCACGAAGGCAAGCAAATCATTTGCATGGAGGACCTTTGACCGCCTGAAAAAATGCCAGTAAATTAATTTTAATTCCACCATCGATGGGAATCGGAAACGGGGAGGAGGAGGAGAAAGTACTGCGAGAAAGTCAATTGTTAACTTGGATACCTTAACATGAAAACATTGTTATTGATTTTGTGGGAAATTTAGGTAAGGTCCCTTGTATTATTTTAAATCTCAACCCATCTTATAATCCACTTTTATATATATTCTTTTATTTTTAATATTAAACCAGCTTGTTATTTCTTTCCAGTGTAAAAACTCACCGCTTCGCAACAGTCGAGGTCCACAAGAAACACCGAGCAGCGTTCGCACTTGAGCAGCTCCCTGGCCTCCGTCATTATTTTGGTGACAAGGCACTCAAGGTTGTTCTGCTCCTCGAAGATGCTGCGGGCCAGATTGAGGAGGATTTGGTTGCGTCGATACTCTTGGACGGACATCTCGAACAGCTGGGCATTCTGTATGCCAATGCCGCAGAAGGTGAGATACCGACGGAAGATTTCCACGTCATGTTCGTCGAACTCCATGCAGCCTGAGAAGGAGAAGGATAATATTTAAAATAAATATTAATAATTAATTAAAGACAAGGCTTTCTGTTCTGCTACAAGGATACATTCTTTGGGGGCCGTGTAAGACATTCTTACCATTTGTTTTGTTAATGATTTGCGCCACGCCTATAATGTCGCCCTCGTAATTGCAAATGGGCATGCAGAGGATGGCATTGGTCTTGTAGCCGGTCTTCAGATCGATTTCACAGTTAAAGCGCGCATCCTTGTACGCCTCCTTGATGTTAATCATCTGCTTTGTCTGCGCCACCATGCCGGCAATGCCGATGCCAAAGGGAATGATAATCTCCTCGGCACTGGCCCGAGTCACCGCGTCCTTGAGTGCTGCAATCAAAGGAGATTCAAACGAGAGTCAATCAGGAGGAATGAAATCGCCATCATCAAAAAGCAAGGATAAAAATCATTGATTTAAGGATGGTTTCGCTCTTAGCATTTACATTTTGATGATGACATTACTTGAGATTTCGAGAGAAATTTTGATGAGGCAATGCATATTTCTTAGTTTTTCCTCACATTAAATGTTAGCTTCACTACAACTGAAATTTAAGCACCCAGAACCCTCCTCTTTTTTCCGAAATACTGCCCAAAAATTAGCTCAAGCGTTGCAAAGCGCGTTAGGATAGGCCCGAGATAAGGGCCCATCGTCATGCATCTGAATAAATATTAAATTTATAGGCAAAATATTCACTCTGCCATGCAAAAGATATATACACAAGAGCGCTGGGCCTTGGCAGAAAAATCGGCAAAAAACACACAGAGAGAGAATAATATATAAATAAATAATGGCGAGGGTCCCGTGAAATCCAAAATCCGAGGGCAAGAAGTCAAATGTGAATTTGCATGAGCTCTCTCCCCGGTCCCGCCTCAATCATAATCTCAGTGTCCCACACAGCGGCGCCTCACATGTATCCGCATCCGCATCCATATCTTGAATCTTGTATCTGCTGCCCACCCACTGGTGCTCCCTCTCCCACAACAAACATTTCCCAGCTCTAATCTTTCTCGCATTTTCCCCACTGAATTATGTAGCGGAAGCGGTGGCTTTTACTCACGGATCTGCACCGAAGATTCATTACGAATGTAGCGCACTTTCATATGAATATATATGTCTGGGCGGAACCAAGGGGCGCACGTTCCTGGCCAGCATCCTATATCTATTTACCATTTGATGGCGACCTTTTGCAGTTTTATGGCCTGCCGGGACTGCCGAAAACTTTTAATGCCCGCTTCCGTTTCCGTTTGAGCTTAATTTCGCTAATGCGTTGGCAGTCGTCCCCTTTCCTTTTCCTCGGAAATATTTACCCGGCCGCTAATGAGTACCAATTTATACTCGTCGAGCCCCTTTGGCAGGGTCATGAACCCTTCAAAAATCACCTTAAAGAGGGTCAAATTTTAATCATTTTAATCGAATTTTATTTGAAAGGGAAAGTTTAACGGCCTTTTCTTAATTCTTCTTGTCAAAAAGTCGACTAATTAATGAACTGCTAAGTATCAGCGATTGAATCAAGTTACTTTTTGCATTTAAAAAGAAATAAACTGTAATTAAAATTCAAAAACTAGTTAGAATTTCTGTTCACTTCCGTATCTTATCTTGTTCCTGTCATTTAAACATGTTTTCTAGCTGCTATCAGTGTCCTGCACTTCAACTCTCCCCCCTTCACTTATCGAAACCACAGAGCACTTGACTTGGCTTACATTTCTTTGCCTTTTTCCGTTTTCCATTTGCACATTTTCCATTCTTCATTCAGTGCTGTTTCCCTTGGCCATTGTGTGTTGTAGTTCGCTTTGTGCATTGTTGGCCTTAATTAAAGCGGGATTACCTGTGCCATTGGGATCTCGCCCACAGGCACACCGCCAGGTGGGAGGGCGGAAATTTTCGATTGGCAACTCACCTGTCTTTTGGGTGACATCGAACAGCTTGGCCACCAGGTACTTGTTGGTAGGCGTGCCTTTGGCCAGAAACAGGGAGCCACGATCCGCGTGGGTGAGCAGGCCCACGTTCACCAGAATTTTGTGGCAGAGCACATCGATGTCCAGCTCGTTGGCCACGTCGCGAATCAGTTCCATGAACAGCTCGCCCTCGTCCAGGTCCATCAGATGCCGCCGGCATTCGGGCAGCGAGGAGGCTGATGAGTTCGAGAGGCTTCTCGGTGATTTCTGCAGGCGAAAGTTTGGGGAGAGAACAACCATAAAGGTTAATAGAAGGCTTAGATTGTGGCCGTGCTGGGAAGGAGCAAACACTTGGAAATATTGGGAGTGTTTTATATATATTCAAATCTATAACAATTTGCCAAGTTCTAGCAAAACATGAAATATTTAAGGTTAATTTTAGTAGAAAATATCAGTAATTCTTAGAAATAAATTATTTTTAGTGTTAGGATTTCCTTGCCTCCAACCTTTTTCCTTAAAGTTTTCTTTTAGTGCAAGAACGTGTCCTTTCAGTAATTGAATTTGCTTGTTTTGGCACCAAGACGCGGAATAATTTCGCAATTTAATTAGTTCCCATATAAAAATAGCTTTATTAGCCGCCATTATTGTTGGCCAAGACGAGACTGAGAGCTCTTTAAATATTTAACAGTGCAGTTAAATAAATGGCGGCCATTGTCTCCGCTCACGTTCCATTATTTCTCTGTTTTCGATTTCTGGGCTGGCCATTTAACCCTGCTGCCAGTTCGGAAGCTAACGTGGCTCGGCTCAAAGGGTGACTATTAGCAGCAGTTGGCAGTTGTGCCTTTAAGCGTCCATGTGGTAATTGAATACCGAAAAAGGGCTCTCCCGTATCCCAGATCCCCGATCCTGACCCGTGTGCGTGCGAGAGGCCAATTAACCGAGCCGGGAGCTGAAAATATTGCGTGCCATGTCCCCATCCTGGAGCGGCCCCCATTCCCCATCATTTTCACTGACAAATTAAAGCAATTTACTGGCGGTGCTGCCCTTGGCTCCATCAACATTTCCATGTGCCACATGCCCCAGAATATCGATAATTGCTATGTGTTTAAAAATAAGTAGTTCACTTGTAAGGCCACGACTATCTTGTTTGTTTTGTTTCTGTGTTTATAGATTTTGTGTTAAATATTCTAGCATAAATAATTAATAATGAAACCCCTTTATTTGGCAGAGAGAAATATACTGATTGTGTACTAATTATATTATTACTTAGCCTATCTCATATATATTTATTATATTGCCTTTTTGAGGCCCCTTTAAAATACCATAATTCGTTTTAAATATGCTTCGGTTTGCTGTAATTTATAATTAACCAAAACTCTGCATTAATTTCAAGTATTTATTATTTTTTCTGACATGATTAATCCTTAAAATTAAAAGCTATTTAATGGCTTCCACTTTAATTAGCAGAATATAAATACCATTAATATATTGGCTGTTAAATGTATAAATTTCTCATCATTTCTCTTTTTAAGCTTTTCATATAATGATAATTAAGTGATTAAAACTCCCCTTAAAAAAAGAACCCCGAAAGGCAATGTTTGAATTGAACTGAAAGTTAGAAAAACATTTTTGTTTGTGTGCGGGCGCAATGCAAATTCATTAAATAAAATGCAGACAAATAAGGAAAACTGGAAATGGAAATGAACATGAAAATGGAAAACAAAGCCAAGTCAGTCAGAGCGTTAAGTAAATTTGAACTTCAGCCAGTGGCAATGGGTGTTCGTTCCCCTTAAAACAACAATAAAATCCACAAACGATGTTGAGCACTCGTGCTGTTTTTATTATTGTTTTATTTTGTGCTTCCCTTTTTTTTTTGCAGAAAGAAAGTGAAAACATGAAAACGAAATGACTCTTAATGGGAAAAGCATTCTGCATGCCATGTAAATTTCAGGACTATATTAGGGAGTTAAAGACACCACAAAAAACTTGACTATAACTCTTACATTTTCTTTTATTAAAGAATACACTTTAATTTTTGGTCATTTATAGCTTAAACTTTATATTAATTTTAAGAAACTTTCTTTATATTTAAAATATATTCTTCATTTATTAATTCCCCCCTTAAATCTATTTTGTTTTTCCCTGTGCATCTGATATAAATGCAGATACATTTACAGGCAATACACAGCTGAGACTAAGAACTGCACAATGCCCCGAATGGGGACTGCAGTTTGCATTGCGTAACATGCACTTAAATAAATTGACAATATCGACAACGAAAAATGGAAGCGGCAACGGAAACGGAAACGGAGGGGGACACATTCCTGCTGCTCACCTGCTGAGAAGGGGAAAAATTGCACTCACTAAGCCAGACAATCGCCGAAGGCTCTCAAAGGCCAGGCAGTTGTTCTTTGTTGTTGTTGTTGTGCCCAGGACACTTACCGGTTAACTTTGGCCTGGCCCAGTTATTCCCCCCGCCCCGCCGCATTTCCTTTCCCCCAACAAACAGAAAGCAAACACACGTGCCCTGCCACTGGCTTTTAGTTGTGATTCACAAGTGCAGTGAGCGCCAGGTGAGTGCCGATTTCTAAAGAGCCCTTCTTGTTTGGTATTTTCCCAGTGTTTTTGCTCAACCAATTGCAGTCGAGGAGCACTCCATACGAGGGCTACGACGACGTTGGTGATCTAACATAATTTGGTTTGATTTTTCAGCCAAATACTCGTAAACAGGGTGAAAAAACGCAGTTCGATGACAGTTGTTGGCCAGGGCAACGGGTGGGTCAAAGGAGTTCAATTCAGTCCTCGAGTTCAAGCACCTATCTGATGGCCATTAACACGAGCAATCGAATACACAAGTAAATAAATGAATTGCCAGTAATTGAGTGCACAGACGGTTTTGTTTTGAGTAGAAAATATAAAGAATATCGGATTTCTTTGATGGATTTAATTATGTATTACCAGAAGAACTTTAAACGTTATTAAAGATGTACCTCTCTCTATAAATATCCACAAATCAAAGGCTATCGTTTTCCAATTCACATTTATTAAATCCCCCACACGAGCCTTCGCTTTGTGAAATTTATTAAACGCCAAAGGTCAGGCTGTGTAGGTAGATCTCTTCTATGCCACATTTTGTTTTATGTTTCTCCTGTATATATATCGAAATAAAAGTTAATTGAAAAATACTCGTGGCTGTCGATAAATATAAAATAAAAATGTGTGCGAGGTAATTTAATTTTTACTGCCCTGAATTAAATATAAGCAGAGGCGAGCCGTAAAAGTCAGCAACGTGGAAATGTGTGACGCCACTTGAATGCCACATCCCGATCCTTTGTGGCTGTGTGAGTTTTTCCAATTAGCGAACTTCACACGCAGGCCCCAAACAAGACAAGCAGAAATTTGTGAAAATATCAATTTAGTTAATTCGCCCGGCGAGAAAGGGAGCAAAGTTAAATAAAAGCGGAAATCCAACGGCAGCAGTGCCAAAAGTACAACAAAACAGGACGAAACAAAGCAGCGCAAATACAAATACTAGCTCAAACAGTGGCAGGAGCTGGGCAAATAAAGCCCTGACTAGTGCCCCATGTCTGCCTGTGTGTGTGTGTGAGTGCGAGTGTGGCAAAAGGGATGGCTAAAAGCCGCTACCAACTGCAATTGCCACTGCCACTTGGCGCTGCATTTGCACTTGCACTTACCCGTCGCCTTTGTTTGGCGGCTGTCCTGCGGGTGTAAGGATGTAATAGATGGGACGGCTGGGTTGGGTGGGAGGTGGACAGGATACAGGGTAGAATAATATAAGGGGCCTCCTGGTTGGGCCACAAAAACTAATTTCGGCCAGGGCACAAGTGCTAGAACAACTTTGATTAAAGTTCTTTGGCTTTGGGGCAAGGTAAAATTGGTTGCAAGCAAAACGAACTTGATTCAGATATTATATTATTATATTATTATATGATTATACCAGAAGTTAGAGCAATAAAGTAGTTCTTTCAATTAACTTAAGCCCAAGTAAAAATTTAAATAAGGTGGCTTAATGTAAACCCTTGTTTCTCTTGATTTATTATTAGCCACCTACCTGCTGCACGGTGGGCGAGGCGGCCATCCATTGCTGGAACAGATCGGAAGTGACCGAGGGTCGCTTGATCGGCTTCCGGCTCTCTATAAACTCCTGCAGTCGGCTGAGTGCTTCCGGCGGAGCCCTTTCCGTCAGCCATTTCTCAAAGGCTTCCGGTTTCTCCTCGAACAGCTTGGCCACCTCATCGACATCCTGCTGGGAGCAACCAGACGTTGTCGTCTTGGCAGCCAGCCTCTCGTGCTGACCCAAACTCTGGGTCTGAGTGCTAGCCTGCGCCGAGGCGGATGTGGAGGCTAGAGGTGTCCCCAGATCCGGAGATCTTAGCCTGACATCTGGCTTCGGACTGACCGCAGGTCGATTGTTATTGCTCTGCCGGTGATGGTCCAACGTAGTCCTGGAGCTACTACTGTTGCTGTTACTGCTGGTGGGGATGGCTGTGGGTCCGGGCACTCCTCCGCCGCCGGCTGCTGTTGTCGTGGTCGCCTTGTTGGCGCCATTGGTCAGCGGTTTGGATGAGGACGACGACGACGACGAGGACGTCGCCGACGTTGTGGCGGCTGTGGTGCTTATTTCCACCGGAGCTGCGGCGCCGCCACAATCTGTCATGTTGCTGCTGCTCACTGTGCCGTGCATGAAATCATTGCGGGCAGGATTCAGCTCTGCAGGCTCCTTCTCCACCACCTCGTGGCTCGTTGGCCTCGTTAGCCCGGGCTCAGCCCGCCTGCTGTGTCCGCTGATTAAGTCACGTACGCGACCACTTATGGGTCCAGGTCAGCAGGATTCTGGGGCTTTACCCGACCACAGAGCTGCCAGTAATCTGTTCTTGGAGAGCGGAAGAGAGAAAGTATTGTAGAAATTAAGACAAATTCCTAAATGAATTCTAAAAAATAAATAAGACTATAAAAGATGCATTTAAATGAGGTCAAAGAATAAGAAAATATATAAATAAAAAGGGTAAATTTTATATAATTATATGGACAAAGTCCACCCATAAACCCATACGAGAAAAGGATAATTTGCCACACTGTCCGGACGTACCTGTTGCTCTCCAGTCCTCAACTTTAATGGCCAGGTAATTGATGGGCAAGACTCATCGCCTTGGCTTCATGCACGTCTGCTCCACTTTTGTTTGTCTTTAAATGCGTCCACTCCGCCGGTTAACCGTTGATTTTTCCCTATGACTGAGAGTAAGAGGGAAAGTCGGGAAATCCTGGAAAGCAAAGAAAAGACGTTGTAAAAGTTACTATTTGATGGCGTCTTAAATGGGAACAAATGGAAAGTTTAGACGCGACTTTGGCCACAACGCCTGGCACTCGGGGCTAATGGCTGGCTGCCATTAAACGAATCGCTTTCGAAATTCTAGATGGGCAGGGCGTGGCCCCAGCCCCGGCCTATTAGCCCCGAGGGTGGGGGCTCCAGCTCCTCCTGGTCCACCCACAATATCATCTTATCAGTTGCTTAAAAATTTATGAGTTGCCGGCAAGTTTCCCTTGGCCTTTATAAGGGATTTTTAATGGGTTTTAGGTTGTAATTTCAAGAGATTATTTTTATTTTTAAAACGATTTTTTAGGTATTCTAATTTTAGTAATTTTAAACTTTATTTTGTGCAATTAATAGAACCAATCTTAGCTTTAGGAAAATAATAATACGATCAACAAAATGAGATGCCCTAACAATTCGCCAGACATAAATTTCACACTTGGCTGGCAATCCCAAAAAATCTAGATTTCCATTCAATTCTTAAGCGTCCTTTTTCGGCTGCCTTTTCAATTCCTAAATGTGAATGTATCACATGGAATTTATTTGCGGGTAATAAATTCGCTGATCCCCCCGTCGAGGGTGTGGGAAATCTCTCGAAAATCTCGCCCCAAAAGCGAAATGGAAATATATTTAAATGCTTCAATGGGACACAAATTTATGACCCCCGTTTAGGAGGGCCAAAGGTAATTCCAGCTGACGTCAAATGCAAAAACCAGGACTCGAAACCCAAAGGGCGGCTGTGGGGGCTTGCATTCACATTTCAAAAAGTACAAAAAAAATGGAAACTGGAAAAATATTTAAAATGAAAACTGTAGAAAGGTTAAGGGGGGTGAAGGGATGGAAACAACGTAACCATTTGTGCGCATTTGCATTGAAATGGCTCTCGACATTTGCATGGAAAACACTTTCGGCGCTTGCCACGTGCAACGTGCAGCCGGAAAATGCAACTTGCAACTTGCATCGGATATGCTATACTGTATAGACCCCAAGCCAATCTCATCTGGGCGTCATAAAGCAGCATCAAAGTGTGCCAACAGTTTTGCCCTTAACATGGACGAGTTCAGTTTATTTTCGGGTCATATCCTTAGATGGCTTTTTGTACAGAAAGAAATGGGTAACAATTGAAGCGATTTTCTAATTAATATAAATATTATTCAACATTTTTAACGAGAGCTGTGTGGAGCTGTTGCTTTAATTTCAATATGAGCTGACTTCAGGCAATTACTAGCTGAAAATCGACATGAAAGGTTTTTTTTTGAGTGTCCAGACTCAGGCACCTTGACCAGCGATGACTTTGCATGCAGCCTGCACTTGTTTGTCCGCTTCTCGGCAGCATAAACAATGGTGTTTTTGAATAAAACACTGGACCAAGAGCCAAGACTTGGCCAGGGGGAAGCACCAACAGGACTTTATCACGCACTCGTTTGCAATTTCAAATTGGGTAATAAATTCCTGAACTCCACTCTGCCGATGAGATGGTGTGGTGTGTTTGCGTTGGCGTGTCCTTTGGCTTGTCCTGGGGTGGCCTGTGAAATTGCTTTGTTCTCGCCGGGGCTCTCCCCAGCTTAGTTGCTACTGTAAATTTAATGTCAACACTAAAGATTAAGAGTTTAATGCGCACTTCGGTTAACAAATTTTTCTTTGCGCCTTTATATAGCCAGACGAGGACCGTCGACCTTCGTTCGTGGCCATAAATCGAAAATGAAGTTACCAACTCGGCGAGCAGCTGAAATTATAAGCTTATTTGTGTTTTGAACTGAACAACAATTAAGTTGATAAAGTACACAGAGGCGAGAATGGGTATCGAGTTGATTATACAGTTGATTTTTAATTAACTTTACTTTGTTTTTAATAAGAAGAGTAAATTAAACTTTTTATGAATAGTTTGTTTTGGGATAGTATCTAAATTTGTAAACTTGAAGCATCAAATTGCTTAAATTCGTAAACAAATCTGCACATTTCAGTTTGGACAAGCCCCTTAAATTAATGTATATATATTCAGAAAATTAACTAATCCCCCTTGACGTGGCGTGCCAAATGAAATTTTCCTCCGAACTGCATGCAAATAGTTCGCTGCAAAATGCAAACAATTAGTCGTAATTAAACCCATGCAAATTCTGCATTTGGCAAAGCGTTTAGTTTGCCGCAAAGCGGTTTAACGAAGCCCAGTCTCTGGCCCTGTCCGTCAGCCAACTCAACATTTGCATAATTTCAAATTGAGCATTGACGCTACAACACTCCTCCGTCCCCGGAAGCCAGCGACAGACAGTCTGTTCCCTAATTTCAACATCAGCAATTAGAGCTGCGGACGGAGGAGATTATTATGTTTCGGAGCAGGGCGGATGCATTATCCTGCGGGTCACGCACTCTAGTCCCGGAAATGAGCAACGAAAATCACCGGCATCAGGACATACAAAATGCCAGAGTCCTGGCCTCATGTGGCCTGCATATATTTACTGATGAAACAATAAAGGGTGTGCGCAAGGATTTTCTTTGTGAGATTTTTTCACTAAAACAAAGAGGAAGATTTCCTAAAATATATGTAGTATTCAAAAGGGAAAACCAGTAATTTTGATTATCAATTTTAAAAATTATAATTCCAAACAGAAACCCCTCCCTTACTAAGCTCTGATGCATATAAAATAATCCCGCTCTAGCTTCCCCTTTCGTTTGTCGCAAAACTGTAGCATACTTTTTGAAAACTGAGAGTCCCCAGGACCCGCACTACATAATTAGCGAGCTTTGCATAGTCTAAACCCTTGATTATAGCCCCGTTTGTAATGTCCTTCAACATGCAAAATAGTTGTGGCCGCGCGCTGTGCAAATTAAACCCGCCAGTATTTATTCCAAATTGCAGCGAGAAAATCGGCAAACCGCACACAGAGACAGCAGCGCCATGTGGAGTGGAGCTCCACTCATATTTCCCTTAATTAAAAAATATGTGCAAGTTTTTCACGCTGCCGCTGGTACTCGCCACCCATCGTCGGTAGTTATTTTTAATTAAAGTGCGCCGCGAACGTGTGAGCGCCAACGAACAAGGGGCTTGCAGGTTGCAGTTCACAGGACGCAGGACGAGGCAGGATGCCGTCTGTGGCGCGGCGGGGCGCAAGTCATTAGCCGAAGTCGGGGCATGCAAATGACTGGACGGGACTTGCGTTTGGACACTCGGACAGTGGACAGGGAGGCACAGGACTGCCCTTCGTCCTGCACTCAACTGAAACACCTGGTCGGCGCACCTGCATTGCTCAACGTAGCAACCATAAATAGACGGTGAAAGGGGAATATGCACGGAAAGAAAAGAGCAATTAAGCAAACACTTCATTTATTCTTTATTTATTCTTTTAAATAGCAAACAATCCTGTTCTAGCCCTAAAAATGTGTGGTTTTAAGTCTAATAGCTTTCTTAAAAGGTTCTTAAAAGTTATTCAATCTGAAATGCAGTGAATAGATCTGCCAAATAAGCATTTCTTTACTTTGTAGCACTTTAATTTGTTGCATCAATCTTACAATCTAGTTGCTCAGTGCATTGTTGGCATTGTGGCTGTGCACTTGGCCAGCACGTTTCGAAATTACGGAATTACTGGCACACACAAACACGAAGGACCCCCCACCAAGAGCAGGGAGCAGGAGTAGTGGCATCAGCAACACCCACCCAATCCTCGCCTCACCCCCGCATTGTTGCCATTTTGCCAGCGGAAGTGCCTATTACATGACGTGCGTGCAATGGAAATGGCGGTTTTGCCAAAGGGGATAATGATGATGATGATGCTGATGCAGGCGGCAGGATGTCCAAGGAGGGAGCTAAATTAACTTTGCGGCTAGTTTGTAGCTTTGCAGCTTTCCTGCCGCCGAGTGCTGGCTGCGTCAGCACCTTCGCTTTCATGTTTTCAATTTGGTAAATTGCAACGTTGCATTTTCAACGCGACTTCATCAGCGGCGCTTAGCGGCAGCCGGGTTTAGCCTTAACCCGCCTTAGCCCGCCTTAACCCCTTTTTGCCCCGCCATTCTGCCTTTGCACTCGGTTTATTGGCAGGACAGTCACGTAGCAGCCTAAACACACTCGCAAACACACGCTGACTGCCGCATTGCTGTTGCACTTTATAAGCTTTCAACGGCTGCCGTCGACGGCTTCCCAAAGGACATTTTGCCTTTTTGGCTTAAATGCGGAAAATGCGCCCAAGGCGAAACTGCATTTGAAGGCTAGGGTAATGCTGGAAAAGCCTGGTGTTGACATTCCTCAGACCCCTGCTTGGGGTAATTCAAATTTTACATTTCCCACATGAATAAGCAGAGAGGAGGCCCGACGCCCAAAAACATTTCGTCAGACAATACTTGTTGCATAATAATTCTGCATATTTCGTGGAAAATTAAAGCGGGGTTGGGTACGCTTTCAAGCTAAATTTCTCAGGAGAATTGCAGCAGGAAGAGTATTTCCATGGAATTTCACTTAAGGCCTTGAATTTCAGAAAACTTTTAGGAGTTAATTTGTTAATGTAATAAAATCTATCATAGAAAAGCTATTCAAAATGAAATTAAGCCAAAAAAAGGCTTTGTTATAATTGATTTAAATATCTGATAAAAACGCAAACTGCAAGGACATACAAGGAACTTAATTTTTGCTTAGAATTTATCAAGAAATGTTGAAGCTAGCCAAATGTGTGTTTAATATTAACATAAAATCCCACAAAAATCTTTAAAAATCAAATAAATTATTTATAGATATCCCTTGATCTTTTCTTTATTTATTTTGCTCTATTTAGTTTTGCGAAATTTACAGGACCTGGAAATAGATAGAAGACATGCAGAGTGCCATAGGACAATACGACCTGTAAACCAACCACAGCCCAAGTTGTGCTTTCAAGTGGTTCCTGTGGCATTAGTCGAAATGTTTACCTGCCTGCCACAAATGAAATGACATGATATGGAGAGGAGAAGGAAGTGCCTTGTGACCATCCAGAAGCTCAAACTCAACCTCAACCTGAACCTCTGACCTGGCAGCCATTTGTTGTGCTCCTGTGGAAATCCTCTCTATCGAAATGGAAATGTTTGCCCCGGGCATGCAAATTGGAATATACTGTCCAGTGGCCCCATGTTGCCTCCATGTTAGCCAAGGTCCGAATTTCGTTATTTATTGGAGGGGGGCATAAACTGCAATCGAGAATTGAGAAATCTATTTGCCTTCGGATTGATTGGGGAGCATGTGTCAGTTGCTATAGCCAAATATTTGCAGCCACAATCAGAGGAGGAATAAGCTATTCAAAAGTTAAAATTCCTTGAAAATCTTTTAACATATTTATTTCTTATTTGTTTTGCAATTAAAACCAATATTTATTCACCCCCCAAGAGTTCACTTTAAATCCTTTTAAGCCTGACACAAGAATTCCATGCTGTCCGTTAGCCATTTCAGTAGCCAAAAACCAAGGAATTCAATTAAAATGCAATTTCTGCAAAATCGCACAAAATGATGAATGGACGCAGTCAAATACAGACAGATTCCTCGGTCAAACCGAGATGGCAACTGCATAGCTCTGGTAAGCCGCAGAAATGCATCTTGAAAATAATGTGTCATCATCAGCAGAAAGCGAGAAAATTCAAATCACCGAAAAGCTTTTCGACACACCCCCCCCAAAAAATATCCTCCCAACCGCGACTGCATCATTAATACTTGTCGCATCCGAAAAACACACAAAAAATATAAAGAAATCCGGCATTCTTTTCAGCTTTTCTGCTGTTCTGCTGCTGAAATCTAGTCATAGCAAAATAATTGAAAAACTTTCGTCGGCCCCGAAACAAAGTCTAAGGGAAGACAAAGTAAGCGATGCTGCTCCCAGGCATCTGCCTTAATTAAAAGATTCAAGAGAGGATGCTGGACGAGTCAAGGAGTCAGGAGCAGAAGCAGGACCGCAGCCAGAACTAAATTACACAAAGGAAAAATATGAATTTTAATGGGGGATTGCCCTTTGAATGTTCTATTTACAGAAAATATAAATAATGCATCCTAAACTAATATTTCCTAAACTAATAATAATTGAAGCAAATACAAATATATTGTTATTACATATCCAAACAATTTATTAAATATTTAATAGCCTAAAAAATATTTGTGGGATGCCTAACAAAAGATTTTGAGTTATTAAACACCTCAGGGATTTCTGCTTTACACAATACCTTTCCCATTAAATAATTTCACGGAAAATTAATAATTAAAAATCCACCAAAAAATTCCTTTTCTTTCCGTGCCCAACAAAAAACCAGAACCAACACTAAGTGAACGCCCAGGGTCTTGTGGCTTTGGGGCCTTGTCCAGTGTCCTTCCATTAATGCAACACAATAACCAATTTACCACTTAACTTTCAGCATTCAGCTCCTTTGCGCTGGAATTCTTGCTCCACACCGAGTAAGCCGCCCCGACAGGACCTCTTGACTACCAACAACGGCTCCTGCTCTTGGTCCTGCTACTTCCACCGGCTCTCAACAACCAGCCAACAAGGCGCATAAATGTCAACTATGTTGACTGAAAATAGTTGCCCCGCTGACAGGATAATGCAGCGGTGCTTCCACCCCTCAGCAGCCCTGGCAAAGTGAATGCGACATTCGGACCCGGACTGCATTGTGTCCTGGCGGCGACCTCACTTTGGCGCCTAGGTTTTCAGAGGCTTGCCGGGAATAACAAAGCCGCAACAGGCTAAAGTCCCACGGAAATGTCCTCGGAGAGCAGTGATTTGTTAATTTGGGAAATTGCTGGGGCTTTGTAAAACGCGTAACCGGTATGCACTTTCGAAACATTCACGATTTTTATATGAATCCCGAAATACTTAAATTATTACTCCTATTTTCTAGGTTCTCTCGAGTGTTTAAGCCAATGTTTCTAAGGTTTCCACCAAATCAAATAGCTAAAAGGTCAAATAGCTAACCAATTCCAGGAAGCGCTAATCAACAGCCAAGTTCAGGTGAAGTCCAAGTCATAGATCAAAGTTCAACTGCCACACCGCATCCCGTTACCAATTTAAGCAATTCAAATATGATTTCCGACGTTTCATGTGAGGAATTGAAGTGAAATTGATTTCATTTCTCTCATGTGTCAACCGCTTACACATACACACCCAGAGACACCCACACACCCAGCTACACACACTCACATGCTGAGGTTTTGAGCTTCAAGTGGCAATTTAATACCACTTTGTCTGGCGCCCCCTGGCGGGCGATTCGTGCGGCGTGTTTGTTATTCAATTTCGCCATCGAAAACACACGAAATATTCTACGAAACAAGCCGCAATAATAACGTTCCTGCATAATTTGATAACACACCATGAGAGGCCGATGAAGATGGGTCGTTCCCTTTGCCACGATGAGTTCTACAGTTGCCACCAGCAACGAGGATCGAAGGAGGCACGATTAAACAAAGAACTCGTAAAGAAATACAGTAAACAGAAATAATTGCATGATTTTGGTAAGAATTTGAATTATAAATGCAATCTTCCTGAACTCTAGTTTATGTATTAAAAATTTGACATAATATCGTATATACTTATCATCTCCAGGTTGCCTTTACCGAGTGTCCACTGCTTACTCTATCACACGAAGAGGAAGATGAACTGAGCGATGGAACACCAGAGGACGCGGCGCATAGGTGGAGGACCAACACTCGGGCTGTCAGGCATTTGTGTTTGCACAGGCTTAAGTGGCATTGGCTTTGGCTTTTGTGTTATGCCTGAAGACTCCTCTGCCACTCGCTCGCTGCCTGCCTCTCCTCCAGCCTCCCTTCCTGCAGCTGCTTCCGTTTCCGCCGCCACCGCTCCGGGATCCACTTCCTGTGGCCCAGCACCTCGATCTCGCTCTCTATTGACAGTGGCCCTTAATGGCGTCACAATATTTAGCCCCGGCTTTGTTTTAAGACAATTTATGCTTGATTGCACTGATTGATTAAGCGCACTTGTTGTTAGCCACGAGAATCGCCTGTCATTGGAATACTCTTGCCACTTTAATTAGCTAATTTTCGGTGAAGGGAACCGAGATGAATTTTAATTTTTTGCGGCTTCGCCTCACCGAATTTCTGCGGCTTGGCGGCAAAACTTTGTAATTAAAACTTTTTGGCCAACAAATATTGAATAATAAATTGTTTTATGGTGCAGTTAAAAGTTTGTTCCACCCACGCCAGCCGAAGGGAGATGGAAATGCGACTTTAATTCGATTAGTGAGTTAAGAGAGAAGGATATTAGAGCAAACTTTCGCTCAGCCGAAAAGTTTCGCTTCGGTTTTTGCCCCAAAAAATATACTGGCAATGTCAATGTCCAAATCAAAAAACGGGATGAACAGCCAGCTCAACTGGAAACGAATAAAGAACCGTCTGTCTGGCTGGATTCGTTGGCCTGGCCCCGAAAGGAAAATATGACAGGACATAAAGCACATTAATTGCTTGCCAGAAACGCTCGATGTCAATTCACAGTGACTCTCTGACTCATTACTATTCAGCCCACACCCGCAGTCTTGATATCGACACTCAGCGAGGGCAAGGACATGGCAGCTCCGGCTGAATATTTCGCTTGTTAAAGCAAATCACAGCCCAGCCGGTCGACGGTTGTCATTTTTCACATGGAACGAATTACTAGTCGGGCGATTTTTCCCCCCATACCGATATACTAAATACATATATAGTACGCGCTGATGTTCATTTATTTTTGTCGGCCGAGCTTTGCTCTTTTATATGTCGAATTTTGTGCAAATAATTCAAGGACCGTAAGCCAAAGGCACTCACTGACTCAGCAGAAACAATCGGGCCGAATAAGGGCTTCCCCTGATTTCCATGGATGACAAAATGACAAAATGCTACTGTCATGTTGCTCTAAGCTGCAAATGACATCAGCCAAGGCTTACCAGAAAATCCTTCTTCCTTTTCGGTAACTACACACGAATCCTTCCAAAAGTACAAAAAACAAGAAAGTGAATCATGTGAATCACAGGGCGCAGCCAAAGGTGAAACTAAATCTAAACCGAGTCGAGTGCAACCAACGGCAAGTGTCTCGGTGTGTGCGTGAGTGCATCCTGGGGATCTGATTATCCTGCATTTTCACGGCTGACTTGAGCCCTTTTCCTGGCCACTGCCTGTGGTCAGCGGGCGTCGCCAAAGACGGCAATTAAGTCGATTTTCGGAGGTATTCAAACGGAATCAAATTGGTCTGTGATTCGAAGCTAATTTGCCTAAAATCGTATTCAAATCTGAGACATAATCACATTATAAAGGTTATAAAGGTAAATTTAGAAGTTCTGAAAGCTTACAGGCTGCATTATGCTGTTCAACATAGTCAATATTTATACTGCTTTTGAAACTGTTAAGTAAATCTTCTTTATCTTAAAGATAATCTACCTACAATATGCAAATATATCGCATTTCTTGTCTAGTAAATGGGGCAAGGTATTCATAATCAAACAGTTATATTGCAATCATTCAATCAATGCCGCAATGACTCAACTCGAGGGCGGTGGACATTGAAATGCCATTAGCGTGTCCGTGCTTGGGAACCGCAACAACTGCGGTTTCGTTTCAGGACGTGAAAAGGACACAAAGCAGGACAAAGCGGGACCGCAGGAATTGTTGTTCGACCGCAGTGCTGAAAACTAATTAAAGTCTTTTCCTCACCATCACCTCTCTCTCCTCTATTTGAATAATACATTTTTGTGATTTGCGGCATTGCTCATACGCCGTGGGGTGCCTTGTTGGCAATAGTCGTCGCCGTCGGCAAATTCCAACTGCGACGCACACTTGCGGTCCCCATAAATGTTTAATTTTATGCAGCTTGCTGCCACTTTGGTGGCAACATAATGAAATGCTCGCCACATTGTATTCTCTTGCTCTGCAAAAGGTCAGGTCAGAGGTGGAAAGTTTTAAAAGCCTTTTCCACCTGAGCTACGGCCACTAAATGCTGTCGAAAACTTTCAGCTTTACGCTCTCTGGTGGGGATTTTCGCAGCTTTTAAGTGGCAGCCGTCTGTAGTGTTTCATTAATTAAACACTTGGTCGGGGGCTGTGCCTCTTAGTTAGTTAGTCTCTGGCAAACAGGGATTAAAGTCATCCATTATAGCCACATGGCAATAAGTGTACAATTTGGCCCATTGTTTACTTTATTTGATAATAACTGTTGTAGAGAAAATAAAGAATGTTTTAATATAATGTGTAAACCCTAAAGAAAATATTTAATATAATAATATAAAATAATAATTTCAAGTTTGAATTAAACATTTGTCGCTTTATAAATAAGTTCCTTTGCAACTTTTAAGTGAAATAAATCGAAGCTTTATCTGATCACTGTACTATAACTATTAAGACACTATTTAGAACCAGGCTAGAAATTTGCTTCTCTTAAGATTGAAGTACTACTTTTCTTGCAGTGTCTGCCAACTGACATTTAGTCTCACATTTTTCCCAGCTGCTCCTTTCTCTGGCTGTTTGCAGATGGCTTCATCGGCTTAGTCAGCTGCACTCTGTTTGCTACTAAAAAGAAAAGGAAAAACTCTGCACTTTTATATCCAAGTGCTTGGTTTCGGGAAGCTACCCGCTTAAAGATGGCCTGAGTTGTGGTGGAAGTGCTCCACTTATCGATTTGTCATTTAACAGGGACTTAAAATTGCTATTTTTATGCCAATAATGACTGGGAATTGTCGCTAAAATGTTTATAATGTTCTCCTTGTAAATGTAAATTGCTTTTTACCAGCGCACACACTCAATCCAGGGCTTATAAAACATTGAAAAATTGGGTTGTGTTGTGGAGAAAGATACATACAGACATACAGATACATATATACGAGATTGTATTACGCGGCAGATAAGCTGCTTGGCATTAACTGCGAGCACTCATTTAATGAAACTTTTTTATTACTTCCTGGCGCTGGCTCCGGCGCTCTTCTGGCCATTTAAATTGCCGCCAGTTGCCATTCGATTGGAATCGAGGAGTTTTTTAATGCGATTTCGATTGGCAACTGCAGCGAGCTCAATAATTTCGTATTTATGGAATCGCAGCCAAGCTGGCTTGCTCATCACATATGCATTTGGTCTTTAGGGGATTCCCTGTTGTTGCGGAAACCTTTCATTTACTGAATGGGTTTCAGGTTTTGCTTCATTTTTTAAGAGATAATGTTTCAGATTCATTGTGGAAAGATTACTATTAAGCCCTTTGTTAAAAAAAGTTTATTTTTCTGTGGAAATATATGATTAAAGGCTATTTCTGAGTCTACTCTTAATAATACCTTTTTCTTTACTTAAATAGTTACTTAACATTAACTTGTTACATTTACAAAGTGTTCTTCTTGTTGGTCTGGCCAGGATTTTCCTTTTTAACAAATAACATTCAATGTTTCCCCTATTTCTTAGCCCCCTGGACACTATAGAAGAGGAAAAACTACCATTTTCCATGGCAGCTGAATCCAATTCACACTGAGGACCATGTTTAAAAATGCAATTAAATTCTCTTGCACGATGTAAGTTATATTATCAAAAGAACGAGCAAATATCGAAACTGAAAACGAATCGAGAGTCCGAAAAAAACGAACAGAATTGTCCTGGGGAAAATTCAGATAGAAGATTGCTTTCTGCAAGAGGAAAAATATGGTTGAAAATACGAGAATTGCAATGGCAAACATTTTTTATGATTTTTTTGTCAGCCATTCAGTGCGAGTGCAGAATTTATGAGAGCCGCAAAAAGTGTCCCATGTGTTGGCCTTTGCCAAGGAATCCAAACAGGAGCAGATACAATACGTGCTGGCTTTCGAATAAATATGAAGACACAGTTGTGGTTAAAATAATAATGATCTTAAACGAACTAAAAAAACAAATAAAGCTAAGCTATATCAGATAATTTAAAATCTGTTTTTAATATTTAGAAATTTCTTAGATTTTTCTAACTGAACCAAACATATTTTAATGTACAGAACTTGGAAGATATTGAGATTTTATTCCACGCACCTCATCTGTACCTGTATTCTTTTTTGTTTCTGCACTGAAGGCATCTGGCAGAATGAGTTCTCCTCTAATAGGTAACAGGCATAAATGTTTTACAAAAACTTGTTCGTGCCGCACGTAGCGGGAATAACAAGCGAATTAATTAATTAAACGTTAGTTGGCCTCCCAGGCTCAAGTGTCGCAGCTGCCGCCTGCGAAACACATTAGTGGCACACACGCAGGATGTGTGTGTGTGGATGGTGTGAGTTGTGTAATAGATAGAGGCAGAACCCCGAATATAATTGACAGATGTGATTTATGCATGTTAACAGTAATTGGACATTCAACAGCATGGACCATGAACAGCTGATGGCCAGCAGCGAATCAGGCGAGGAAGGTGTCCATGGCCACGGAGCAAGGACGATAGCCAGTCAAGGTTAATTTAATGGTCCGCCAGGCCCCGGAGCAGCCATTTCTGGGGAACTGAACCAAACCGAAAGGAAAAAACAATCCCCCTCTGGCCAATCTTCAAGGAAAAAGAATTTTCCGCAGTCAGTGCACGTGTCCCAGTCTCCGTGAGTGTGTGTGAGCTAGGAAAAAGCACAAAGTGAAATTTGCATGAATGCCAAATGATTCTCCGGCCATTTGATGTGAACTCCGTGATCCGGGGATACCTTTAAAAAATCTAGAAAAATCTAGGAATTTAAGGGAACAACACTTTGTTCTATAGAAATATTCCTTTGCTTGTTTTAGGCAGCTCAGAGTTATTTTTTCCTAAATTCCGCCTTTAATTCCCTTTCGGGTTTATATTTTAAATATTAATGCAAAGTTATTAATACCCCACTCAACCTCCTATAATCAATAGAGATACTTAAGAACAGTGATTCCTGTGAAGAAATCAAGCTAATCACTTGAGGTAATTATCCACACTTAGGCAATCAAACCTGTTTGCTTGGCTAAATATATTAATTGGCCATATTGTTGGCCCTCGGCACTGACGAAGTAAAACTGAAGCGCTGCCAATAAAAGTAAGGAGCCGCAGATTAACCAAGCAAGAAAACAAAAAGGGCCCAACAGAAGGCCAGTCGATGCGAACGAATGAGCCAGCTGCAGAGCACATCCCGGGAGTTTTGGCCGACATTAAATTTGATTGAGATTAATAGCGAAATAAATGCTAAAGATTATTATGGCTGCTGCCATTAGCAAGGGAGGAAAGCAAGTAACGACGAAAGCGAAGCTGAATTTGTGTCTTAATTTTATTCTCTTCTTTGGCTGAATACTGCAGTTTGGCTAAAGTAAAATAATTTACGGACCTGTCGCGCTGCCAGTGACCAGTTAATTGTGCTACTAATTACCATAAATCAGCCGGGATGAAGGCTGACCTTATACAAGAATATCACAAAATGGACTTAACCACAGAGGACTCAGGCTCGGGTAGCCGGTGGCGTGTTGAATAAACAATTGTGTAATTTCATATTGGGCCAGACCAATTGGCATTCGGAATTTATGTCCGGCCCCAAATGTGCTGGACTCCAAAGTCAGTACGTCACTTGGTTGCTCAGTGGCTGCCCGCAGGATCCCACAGGGCTAACCGCTCCACACTACTTGTGTCCTGGGCCGCCGTCAGTTAGTTTGTTTGCTCAGTCCAGCTATTTATCATGCAGCCATGGCACGTTTGTCATCCCAACCCCTTTCTGGCACGCCCCATCTCGCAACACCATACCCACCATTCCCCGGGGGCGTGGCCCCGCCCTTCGTAGCACTTCATAAGTATCCCATGCCCCCCGAATTCCCTGGCAGCGCATTAAGTGAGCTGCTTTATGCTCTTTGCACCAAGCGGCGAAACAATTTTTGCGTACATAAATTTCATTTATGAAAATCATTTGCACACAAACTTTACCACCCGAAAAGTATGCTACAAAAATGTGTGGCGGCAACAGGGCGTATGAGCATTGTGTCAACTAGCTGGGCAGGCAAGGGAAAAATGTTTCTCAAAGGGAAACAAATGTTTGTTACAAATTGAATAAATTTGGGAAATAAGTATAAACATATTTTAATAAATTTGTTAATGTTTCTTTTGTGCAAAGGATACTTTACAGAAAAAAGTAATTGGCCCAAATATCCTATATAAAATGTGTTTGTTTATAATTTCAATTCAAACTTCTTGGAAAATATTTAAAGATTTATCTGAAGTAATTTAATATATTTTACTTCCTATTTAAACTGTAGATTTTTTGCAGTGCACCTCAGCTGATTGCTCTCTGTACTGTATCCTGGTGCTATGCTTATGATTGATGTATTTGAGAACCGCCTGGTTTGCCGCCTCTTGCGTTTAGTTTTATGTCGCCAGTTTGTGGGCCTTTCTTTTTGACTTTCTGGCATCGGCATCGGCAATTCTGTGTGTTATTTTGTTGCCGGCTTCCACATTTTATGATTTCAATCAAGTCAAGTGGATTTGCATTCTTCTGTTTAAGTTTTCATGACCCGCACGCTTGTGCCACTGTTATTATCGCCTTTTTATGTGGCTCCTCCTCGTGCGCTGACTATCTGCGTGGGTTTCCCGGTTTTTCAGGTTTCTTGGGGATTTTATCGTCCCGTTACCATCTAACTGGGTCAACAAGCAGCATTGTTGTGGTCCCCATGCCCGGGGGAGGCTCCTCTGTCCCCCGGATAATTTACCAAGCGCTCTTGACCACGTTTTAATGCGTCAGTCAGTCCGTTAGTCGGTCTGTAGGTCGGCCAGGGATGGCGGCTGCTTATTAGCATTAATTGTGAACTCGAATTGGATGTCAGAGGGGCGTGACAATGGCATAATTGTAATGGCCACAATTCGCTTTAATTAAACCCGAGTTGCAGAACAGGGGCTGCTTTTGGACTTTAGGTAATTAAATCAACTACAGAAAAGGCTAAAAATAAAGGCTAAAACAGTTTATGGGAAAATGGTTTAAGGAGAAACTATTTTGAAGAAGCAGATAAGGTTTCGAGTTTTCCCAACAATTTTCTTAAACTCTCCAAAAGATAATTCCATTATCTATGATCCTATGACGGCATATTTCCAAACTCCTTTATCCTTACCTCAACTGAGGAAACTCAAAACTTTCCACATGTTTTTCAAAGCCGTGCAAATGAAATTAGCCAACACTTGCCTTTATCTTTCTAGTTTTTAGCCTTACGCCAAATAAGCCAAAACATATTTTAATAAATAAATTAAAAAGTGAGCACAGCAAATCTGCAGCATAAACAATCATGAAAGCAAAACTTCGGCTGAGTGAAAAGTTGTTGCGAATTTCCTGTTGCATGTTGATGGCATGCAGAGGCCCCCCCCCCTCGCCTTCCTTTTCCTCAACGTTCGTCCTTCGACACTGCTTTTCCATCCACTCGCTGCCATTCATCAAAGGAATAGTTTATGACGGCGGCAAGAGATCGCTCCGGGTGGTCATTTATCAAGGGGAAACTTTCGAAAAGCGTAAAATCCAAATAAATTTATATTAACAACAGACACGTCGAAGTTCTCTTCTCCTTCGTTTAGGCGAAAGTTCCTAAGTGAATTAATTTCGTTTAAAGCCGAAAATCCATTTGGCCGGGCTCACCGCAAGTTGACTTTCATTTGCACTTGATGCGAGCTAATTGAGGCTGACTTCGCCCTGGTCCAGCTCATTTAATTGCAATCAACTTGGACGCCCTTCGGGTCATGCACTTTTACCACATACATGCACTGGGAAAATTACTATTACAACTTTTAGAAATTAAAACTGGAACGCAAATTCTTTAGAAATTAAATGGTTCAAAGAGGAGTAATAATGTTTAAAGCAGACTAATTTCAATTTTAATTACATAAATTAGAGTTTAATATATTTATTTCCCCATTATCCCCCCTCTCCTTTTTTTTTAGTGCTTACATATAGTTCTTTGAGTTCAGATTAACCCAAGCCAATGTTGACTGCGGCTCCCTGCGACTCAATTGCCTGGAAGCGCCGACAGGAATGAAGGGTTCTGTATTGACAGCCATTAAAGATATATTTATTTCACGTCATATCCTTCGATATGTGAGCGATATCGACAGCCAATATTATGGCGGTATTGAATAAGCCCAATAAAAATAACCAAGAAGAGGAAGGACCCTTAAGAAAAAGGAGGGCGCAGAGCAACGCTTAGGATTATTAAGACTTAAGTCTACCCACAGACTCACAATTGTGAGGAATCGGTTTACCATGTACATGTCAGAAAGATTTATATAACAAATTATATAAAGAAACACAGAAAGTAAAGCCCAGAAAAGAAATATGTAAGTATTAGGAACAAAACTGCTGATTCAATATTATAAAATAACCTCAATTTCCATAGAAATGTATTTTCCTTTTTTTAATAAAGAATTTATTAGAAATTTTGTCAACAAAATTGGCTTGAAATTGCCACAGACACTAGTCGGAGGCAGCTTTTCCCTGATTACATGAATTCTTTTTCAGGTTTTTGAGGAGTGTGAGCCGCATCCTATCCATTACCAACTCGGTGTTCAAGTTGTAACAACCTTCGCTTTAAAATGGCACAACTTATGTATTGCACAACTGGCGCAAAAGTTTTACAATGGCAATCCGGAAACAAAACGAGTAACAGGACACGAGAGAGAGAGAGAGAGAGAGAGAAAGAGGATAAGGATAAGGACCAGGACACAGAGCCAGAGCCAGAACCAGGAGCAGTAACAACAGCTGCTGGTTACGGCTAAAACACGAACAAGCCGGAGCCGTGTAAGCCACATTGAGTTCCATCGAAAAATACAGAAATAAAAAGTCAGAGACAGGGGGCAGTGCCATAAAGCACCGGCCACGGGGCGTATGAGTTCTCCGGTTTCGTTTGTTTTGCCCGGTGGAAGCGCAGAAGTTCTCGGATTGCTCCGGCTTTGCATGTTCCCACGGCTGGGAAATTTAATAAGGAGAAACTACAACAGTTTCCACAGCACTTGTTGATGTTGATGGATATTTTGCGGTGTTCCTGACTCCTGCCACTTCGCAAGCCTGCCAGATTCCCAGGTGAGTTGCTCCCTCCACTCCGTCTGCTTCAGGGACTCCTCTTGTCTGACAAGTTCATCAGGCTTCAGAGTTCCAGAGCTCCAGAGCTGCAGAGCTTTAGGAATGCAAGTTTCCATCTTATTACTCGACGTTTGCCTTATGAATATTTGAGGAATGCCAAGGATTCCCAGACTCACGTTCCATTAATGCACATTTATGCAACAGAGTTACCTTTTTATGCTTGTGTTCCAAAGTGCCCCGACTTGACAGCCCTGACGAAGGCATTTTTCCCCAGCACATAGTTCCTTCCACGGTATAAATTATCATTGCATTCCGAGTAAGTTTTTTATGGGCGAAGGGAAACTTTGTAAATATGCACAGCAAGAAGACTGTATATAGTTGTGCATTTATGTTTATGCATTTATTTTGGGGAGAGTGTCAAGTTCGTGAAGAGCAATTTCGAATTTGCAAGCTGACACCGAGTGACGCAAGAAAGTGTAAGGAAAATAAGCATAATAAATTTAATATTCAGGTTGAAAGGAACAAAATCCAAAGTATTTGTTATATAAAATAATTGAAGAATATAATAAGGGAACCTGTATTTTTTATACATTAAATTCAAGCTCTTTTTGACTCTAGTTATATAGCCAATTTGAAATATCTTTTTATTGTGAAAAAATAAATATAACTCTATCAAATTTCAGCATAAAAAGTAGCATTTATAATAAGAGTATCTTAAAGATACACATTAATCAAATAAAAGTCATTTCACCCCAAAATTTTAGCTTTTTCTTGAGCACCAAAGCCAACATTTGTCGCATTCAAAAGTCCGGCACGTAGCCTGCAGGTGTCTGCCGAAAGTGACTTACATTTCGGTCTTGCAACTTGTGTAAATATTGCAGAATTGCCAAATAGACAAACATGCAGGCAGACCAACTGAATCGATAAGCAGGAGACAGGCAGGGGAGAGTAATACCCGGTATCCCCGCTCTCCATCATCGTTGCGGATAACCAGAGATGATGATGATGATGATGCTGTGGATGTGGATGAGGATGAGGATGTACGTGAATCCAAGGAAAGCGATATAAACTGCACCTAAGCCAAGCACTGGGCGATGTGGGTGACTTGCAATGCTTCCATTATATTTGAGCCTGAAACCGAAGGACGATAAAAATTTTGATGCTCGGACATATAATTTTTTATAAGGCCATGCGAACAGACAAACAGTTCCCAGGCAAGTCGCGTCCATACAAATGTCGTACTTCCGTTTCCTCGCACACATGGTGGCGGATATTTTACAACTTCCGGCCGCCATTCCTCGCTTTTTATGACCGCACCGCCCATCCTCGCGCTCCTTCTCATCGCCTCTCCTTGGGGGAGTGTGCCGACGGGATAGGTCGTTAAATTTTAACACTGATGTGTTAATGCCCCCTCGAATACCATGGCCGGGTAAACTGAGTGCATCTTGAGCCAAGGAACATGCAAACATGGGCCAAATTCGCTTGACGAATTGCCAAAACATCAGAGCAATTTGTGCCAACAAAGTTTGGCAAATAAATTGTCAAATGTCAGCGGAATAAAAAGTACGAATATTTCACTCTGGGGGAGGAGCTGCAATCTGGCTTGGCTTCTTCTTCTCCAGACATCCTTGGCTGAGGTGCAACAATAGCTGTGGCAGTCAGCCATAAGTTGGTTTGGTTTAGGAGGAAGGTGTATGTGTTGGCTGAGGGCAAGGTAAAAAAGCCGAAAGATTAACGACATTTGAAGGCAACTGACAGTCAGAGAGTGCTTTTACTGAAGGTGTTTTCACAATTTAGAACATCAAATGAACTTGTGCGTTTATAGATGATAAATTGCCACTTAAGGTACTCAATGATTGTGCATTTAAACTAACGGAATTGAGTTCTTTTTATGACTTTGGAAGTCTTCAAAGCACTCGTAGGATTTTAAGCTTGTGAAAAGCCAAGGGAAATTTAAAACGAAGCATTGATACGGAAAAACAAGTTTTACAAATGTTTATCAATAGTAACTAAATCCCCAGCTATTTAAACTATTTACTAACTGCAATTCTCTTATGTTGTTTCAATTGGAAAACTATTTTCACACCTGCCGCTGAGTCCCTGAGCAAATTACGCATACGCAGCGTTGTGAGAATGACGCAAAATGTGTTCAATATTAATTTCCCACATGGCTTCACACAATTCTCGCTCGATTATGTAAGCGCATAAGCTTGGTGATAAATATTGAACATGATTTTATTATTATTTTTTTTTATAGTGATCATATGAGGTGCGAGAATCGGTGCCAGAATCGGTGCTAAATGGTCGCTAATTTGCAGCGCCAAACTATTTACCTTTGAGATGCGCATGACTCGGTCCCAATCAAAGTATTTAAAGCGGAATGTGTTGCTAATGAAGTCGCTGTCTGTCGTCTGTCGGCGATTACATAATTTTGCATAAATCACACGAATTTCCCCATCAACAGTATGTGATTGTGGCTGAGAGGGGGGCTTTCTGTTTTTGCCACATCCGTCTCACTATCTTCAACCGCTGTCATGTCAAGCGTTTATGTTAGTTTTGTCCCTTCGCTGTCGCTGTCACTGTGGCTTCCTTTTCCTTCTTTTTCCGAACCAAAAAGTTAGGTACGTACATATGTATGCGAACACGTATACGCACCATCTGCATATCAATCAGACGCCACCGGGCTGTCACTCTTCTGTCACATTGGCCGGCGTGCGAGAATCCTGACAGGAGTTGTTCAGCGTTCCTGCTCTTGAAAAATATGAAACGTTCGCGTTTTGCATATTTATCGTACGTTTTCCAACTCTCCTCCCCCCTCGACCTACTGACTTTGCTTGTATTGAAAATTATTCTATTCGCGTGGCGATAGGGAAACTCAATTAAAATGCCCGACGTGTCGCAAATCAGTACGCAAAATACACACAACTTTTGGATTGATTGTGGCATAAATTGATTTCATTTCCAGCCAGTCGCCAGAGGCACTCCTCTGCGTTCCCTCCGATGTTCAATGTAATATCAAAACGTTTGTTTTTCGCAATGCATTTCGCAAATGTTATTGCTGGCAGCCGACAATGTTACAATCTGCTGCTCTCGGTTGTATGCATTTCCCCCAGGCAACACTCTGGCGAATCCGTATCCGGTTTTCCCATCGATGCAGCGCACATGCAGAGTGCCGACTTTAAGGGGCTTTTTGGTAAGTAAAAAGTATAGAATCCCTTCTTTGGAGTAAGTTTTTTTATATTTTCAATAGAAAACTGACCAAGCGTTACGCTTTCTTCCTTTCTAAACCTATAAATGCGGTCAGCCAGAGTCCAAAAATAGCCTTTTCGCTTCCTTGGTTTTGTATTTTGGTTACATATGGCCGCAGAAATATTATTCATACGCCCCGTTGGCCAACCGCAACGACAACTATTTATGCGAGGCTCGCTGGCTGCCGGCTACTCTGTGCTTCAATGACATTATCAACTATGAATGAAATGAAAATGGCTTTTATACTGAACAAGAATTTCAATTTTTACGCTCCAAAAGCGCTCTATACCATGACTCAAAAAAAGCATAATAATGAATATTAAAATACAGCCATTTGTTGAGTTGAGTGGCTTAGTTTCTTCCATGTTTCGGTCATTATTTTCTCCGTGTCTGGAGCTCTGTAACTTGGGGGATAGGGTAGTGGAAAAAAACTACTAGTAAATTGTACGCTCTAAGAAAATCAGCTCGCACATTTGGCTTGAGTGTGTGCAATTTTTATGATTTACGTTCCATAATGCTGTGGCGGGTCACAGATTGATTGCCGGGCCTTATAGGCGGTTGGGGGAGTATTGGATTTTATTGGCTAGCAACATGAATAGGCGGCAGTCGAGCGCTGCTAAGAATGCCTTACAGAGAGAAAAATATATTTCGAATTTTAAATATAATTAAATAACTAGAGTTTTAAAGATACAAATAAGAAATATAATATTTAAATTTCAATAAGATATATAACATAAATTTTAAATATTTTCAATGGATTTTAAGTGCAAAAACTTTAAAATAAAGATTAAAACAGTCTTGTTTTAGTCTCCTTTACAGACAAATTAATGTAGAAGACTTCCATATTTAATTTTCTTTTAAAAACATATTTTCCATAACCTCTAATAAATTATTCCCAATTTTTTTTCTCTGTGGACATTTCTTGGCAATGTCTCTTACACAACCCAAACACACACATATTTGCGGCAATGGAAGAAAAGGAAGCTTATCCTTGTCCCAGCAATGGCTTCCTTCCACCTACACAAGTTCAATATTTGCGCTTGTCCTGTGCTGTGCCGATGATGATTGGCCTTTGGACAGTCAATTTACATATGGATAAACGATTAGCAGCTAATAGATTAGTATCTCTTGTTTGCCCTGCTTGGGGGCAAGCAAAGGTCGAAATTACCGCTGCCGCGGCATTTCCCCTTTAAAGTGACAAGATGTGTATCAAATATCAACACATTACGCATACGCCGCGTGGCTTGCTTGCTTGCTTGGTGGCTTAACGGAATTATTCCCCCTTTTGCGCCCGAAACTCAGACTCAGACTGAGAGTGGCACTCAGCTGGCGGCTGGTGCGTGTTGGAGTTGCTGCCGCAGAAGGAAGATTGATTGAATCCAGAAGTGACGATAACAAGCGCAAAGTAAAATGGAAAAGCAAACAGCACGTAAACAAAATATAGCACTATTGTGCCGATACAGTTGGCACTCTTTGATGGCATTGCGAAGAGAGTTTCTTGAGTTTAATTGGAAACATACACAATTTATTTTTGGGTGCTCTTATCAGACCTTTGCCTTTAAATATCTTTTTATATATTAAATAAAATATTATAGACATTTGCCTTTATATTTAGGTTTATAATCTTTGATTTAGTAGTACTTATAGTTAAAGAATATTCCCAAAAACTCTCTCTTCTTGACCTCCATTCATATATTCAAATCAAATTAAAGCTATATCCTTTTAACGACTTCCTACACGAGTGTCCACTGTACAGACAGACGTCGAGACATGTGCGTGTGTGCGTGCTATTCAAATGTTGGCTGACGCCATTCCTTTTTTTAGCCCCCCTTCCGGTTTTCCACCCATTTTTAGACCCCCTTTCAGCCCCCGCCCCGCATTGCGTGCACATCGCAGCTCGACACGAAATTTATGCACACGTTTATTGTTGCCTATGTTTGTTTCTGTTGCTGCTCCTGTATCAGTGGGTGTATTTTCTGTATGTGTGTGTTCTCAAGTAAAGGCAATATTTCTTTCGCTTTTATGATATTCCCCGTCCCTCTACCTTGATCGTTTCAACTTCTTCGCGCACCTTGAACTTGTCCGGTGGTGCCTTAAAGTTTAACCAATACTTCTAGCATACTTTTGTGGGCCATCGCTTTTGGCCATTTGCCTCCCCCTCCCCAAAAAGGTCCCGTTTTCCTCGGGAGTAATTAATTTCGTTTTTATGGCACGCGTCCTCGAAGAACTGGCCGTTAGTCATCTTTTGTTGGTTTAATGTGGTCGCGAATCGGTTCTCGTGCCCATTCGGTGCCATAAAAGTGGTAATTAAACACGAAAAACTAGTGTCACATGGCGCATACGTGATGTGGGACGGTTTTTCGTTTAATTGCTCATACGCAACGTGTGCAGCAGCAGCAGCAGCAGTGCTGTGCCGAGAACAAGTCCTCGAGAGAGAACGGGAATCCCATGATTTGCAGTCGGCAAAGAAATAACGATGGCTTTGAATACTTATCGGCAATTTATGGCTGTGCGCAGAGCACTCTCTATATTCAGTGTGTGCCTGTGCCTCTGCCTGTGGCGTCTTCAACATTTGCATTTCGTATCGCCTTTAAGCGAGAAAGTTAATGCTGATGGCCGACATTAATCGCACATTGTGGCTCATCTCTCTCTTTCAAAACAACAATATAAAAACTGGCAATTTAGATTAAGTCAACTCAATTACGGTTATTAATTAGCTCAAAGTTTCCAAGCTGTTACTACATACTATGGCTGCTATACGAGCTTGGGTTGTTCAGGTGTTCACAGCTACACAAACACACCTGCCGCCTGGTCGAGATAATAACTCAACTCAACTTGGAGCCACTTGCAGCCTGCAGGACATGGGCGGAACACGGAACAAGGCTATAAACCGGAGCGGAGTTAAGCATCAACATGAGCTGCCTGGCGACAAGGACTCCGGGCTCGGGCTCAGGCTCGGGCCGCATAATTACATGAACATTGTTGCATGTTGTTGGAAACATGTTTATGGCCGCTAACGCTTACGCCGATGCTCTTTTGTCCCATTTGTGTCCACAAAAAGGTATCTGCTTATAACTGTGACGGCACTTGGAAAAAATTCAAGAGTAATTAAAATATGAGGGAATTCTAATAAAAATTGTATTTAATGTACAATGTAATTTCAAAGCTGAGTAAGAATTTTAATAAAACTATTCAAGGTGACCATAAACACCCTTAGTTTTAAAAACAAAAAATAAACAGGCATATTAAATATTAATTTAGATAACAATAATATTCCGTATTTAAAATTCAACTACACACAAGTAATAATATATTCTTAAACAACAAAATTCCGCCCACACACTCAGAGAACGGCCTGGAAACGCCCTTGGGTTTAAGGACTATTTGGTAAGCTCTTTTTGACAGCTTTTCTTGAAACGATTTGGCCAAATGGGCTTTGCATAAACACAGTAATTAAGTACGAAATGGCCTGATTTAGGTCGCATTTCATACTCCTTTTTCTGTGAGTGTGTGTATCCCTTTATTTCACCCTCATTCTGACTAAATGTCTAACTGCCTGTCCCGCCGACTGTCTGGCTGTCTGTCTTGGCTTCCTGTTCACTCTGGCTGGCAACCTCAAGCGCTCTTCAGCGGCGAAAGGCACAAAAAGCCAAGCACATGGGCCAAACAAAAGCGCAACAATGGGGGCAAAGGCAAAAACATGACCCTCGAAACAAAACGGCAACGGCAACGACAACGACAACGACAAAGAACGACAACAAACATGAACGTGAACGGGGATGGCAACGAACTAATGTGGCATAGATTTTCAGCATAAACAGCGGGAATCGTTTATGGCAGCCCAAGGAGAAGGCACTTAGGCGGCAGAAGACTCAGCTCAAAGCAAGTCGAAGCTAGGGATGTATGTTTATCGGAGAAACATTTTTAATATAATGAGGATGTACTCATATTGGCAAACCTATCGTGGTTAGTATGATATCTAAATTACAGCTGAAATATCGAAATTTCAATACTTAAAGCCATCATTTAAAATTAGGTCTATAAAGCGATAATAAAAATCTATTAGGATGGAAATGTATATTTAAATTGAACCTAAAATTCTATTAACATGACGATTTTTCTGTCATCTCTAGTGGCAACAAAAGTAAGGACTCTTCTTCAATTGCAAAACCGCAGCGCACAAAAACACACACACACGCAAAGCACTCGCTTTGGCTCACCCACATCGACACTTTACACATGTCCTTTTGCCGATTTGTTGGCGGAACGAAGATGAGAGAGACATGTCCTGCGGCCTGGCTTATGTATTTAGTAACATTTGCCAAATGAAATATTCATACATTCGTGTGCATTTGCTTGGAAGTCGGGTGCTTTCGCCCCAAAACCGTGGCTAAAAAGCCGGAAATTTTCCCACTAACATGAAGTCTGCTTCCTTGCCCTTCTCCCCCCTGCCATTTCTAAGGACATTATTATCTGCTCACATCTCTCTTGGCTCATACAATTTGCTTACATTTCACAATTTTCAACTTTTCTAGTACAATCCACCGTTTTGCAGCCCAGCATCAGCATCATCTCTCGCTGAAAAAGAGTGTGTGCGGTGTGTATGGTGTGTGTTTGCTGTGGGTGTGTGTGCTGGTTAACATGTTTGCGTATACTTTGGACCGCCTCTCGTTTTAGTTAAAAGTTTTTTCCACTCAGTTTGTTGGCCAAACAAATGCGTTCTGCAGTTTGGCCAAAAAGAGCCGGTTGAATAGATTTGATACTCTAGAGTTTTGGAGAACTTTTGGACTGAGCAAATTTAAGAAATAATATCTTAAAATATCCTTTCTATTTTTCAACTTTTACTTCAGTAATATAAAATTTTAAATATTTAATTAGTAGAGTTTTAATATAGTAGAATAAAAAAATGCAAATGAAACAGAAAACTAACTAAAAACATTTCCCTTGAAAATAATACAAAAAAAATGTATATTCATGATATAATAAATTATAATATTTCATTTAGTAATAGAGTATTGTAATATTTATCTCTGAAAAACAGAGTACATCCCCGTACCCTACATTCAAAGAAAGGGGAACCCGGAATGAATAGGCCATTTAAATAATAACAATTCCGCATGGACGACCGCAGCAGGGCATTAACTAATATCACTGGCAGTTTATAGTGTCCGCAGGCAGTTCTGGCCAAAAAGGTCGAGGGCGCAAAAAGGGTTCGGTGTGGCTTTAAAAACTTTAATGTCAGCAAAATGGAAATGAAAATGATTTCATTAAATTAGTAGAGACAACGTTTTGGGACGTCGATAGGCCGTGACAAATACTGTCCCCCTCTAGTTTTGGATACGCTTAAAAAGGATCAATACCCGGTCGTGGGAAAGGACAGATGGCAATGTGGATTTGACAGCTTAACTTATTTATTTATGGCTATTGAATAATTCCAGTGCTGTTCAGCAAAATACAATTGATTCCAATTTCAATTTCAGCTTTGACATGCACTCGAAATTTTTACACAGAAAGCCAGGTCAAGAACTTTAGCACGCTTGCCTGGCCCACAATAAATGCTGTTAGTTCTAATTGAATTCGGTTAGTATTCGGGGATTGGGAACGGGTTGTGGTGCGTTGAGTTGAGTTAAGCCAATTTTTAAATTGGCATTTAATTTATTATCGTACAGGCCACTAATATCAAAAAGCCATTGCGAAAAAAGTAATCGGGCCTGTGTAATAAATTGTAATTTATTTTAAATTCATTTAAATGCTGAAGCGAAACACAAACCGGCAGCCGCCGAACACGAAATCAAGAATTAAATTGAATTATGTTAATTAAATGCGGAATGCATGAAATGAGCAATCATCATCATCATCTTCATCATCATCATCGCCATCATTGGGCAGCCAAGTTGAAGTTGTTGGCCAACTCTGGCTGACTTATTTATGCCGCACGATTACCAACCGCCATCCGTCGGAAAGCATCTTTGAGCCACTTTTATTTTTGTTCTTTTCCTTATTTTTCCCCTGAGCAGTGATGCCAACAAAGCAATTTGAGAAAACAAGGCAGATCAAATAAGAATAAAGCTAGAAAAATGACCAGATTGGGACATCAAAATTAGTAGATTTAATTTTAATAATCATAGCAATTTAAATAGTTATTGTTATAGAATTTAATTACACATGTATATAAATATTAAAGGTGTAAGAGTCTCATAAGAGTTCCCAATTTAAATAGCTTTAAATGGAATTTCAAAGAATTTGTCTTACAAAATGAATGATTAATTATATATCCCAGACAATTTTCATGAAAAACTTTCACACCAAAAAAGGATATACTGACAGCACTGCCTCAAGAGTTTTCCGCTTTTTTGAGGCCACCACAAGAACTGGTCTCTTTGTAGTTGAGAGGGCTAACCGTTCTGGGCTTTTGTCGGCCACTCGACACACTTTTAATCCTAATTAATCCTTTTCTGCGTAAAGTTCAGACCGCGCCAACCAAACGCCCACTCGTCCTGGCAAATGACCAACAGTCAGACCAACGGGCAGTGAAAAACTTGGTAAAATCGTCGGCATCGCCACCTCGACTTGTCGCAAATTAACTCAACGAGCGACTCTTGTTCCAGCGGCAATTGTTGTGGAATAATTTAATTATGCCGTCGCTGCTCGGTCACTGGCGAACTGGGTGCCCAAAAGGAGCTCTCCTCCTCCCGAGCCCTGTGTGGGCGTGCCCCAAAAACGGGGGCTAACCATTTGGCAGCTCTAGGAGGCCCTCAAAAGTCAGGGTAAGTAATTGAGTCTCTGCTCGAACGCGTGTGTGTGGGCATCAAAGTGAACAATTTCACTTTCAAGATTAACTCAACTCTCAGTTTAATTAAAACCTGTTTTTCCAGCGGCTTAAAAGCGCTGCTTTGCACAATTTTTGGGCATGAGTATATAATATTTTGGCATTAAGGTGGAGTCAAAGGTTTTATCTCGATTTATATTTATGATAACTGAAACTAGTGGAAGGATATTTAAGATTTTGAAATGGTTATTCCTAAATAATTTAAACAATAGCATTTATATCTAAATAAAATCATTTATTTAAGCTAATAAAAAGTATTTTATCTACATTTACCATAGACCAAAAATACATATATAGTTTATTCTGCGGCGCTTTACTTATTTAGCATATTATTAAAAGAAATTGTATAGCAAGCGAGTGAAATAAACTTTTTATATATTATAAAGCAGACGTTTAATTCCCATAAAGTGCATTCACAAATTGAAATTCACAACAAAATTTGTTTAGAATACTAAATCAAGTTCAATTGCCTGGTTCGCGTAGCTTTAAACAAGTTTTAAATTAAGAAAACAAGCAGTATTATATTTTGGTCAATGAAACACATTTTAAGGCATATCATTTCAAGCTAAAAATCAAGCTTATACTCATTCGACGATTTATAATACCACCAAATACATATAAACCCAATTAATCCAAATTAATTGAAACTTCAACCAAATCTAATCACGTGGTTTATCGTGCCATGACCTATATTTTCACTGACTGTCGAGTGTCACACGCGGCGTATGCGTAATCTATGTTATTAAAATTATTTGTAATTACCTTCAGGGGGCGACTGTGGCACTTGTGTCCACATGAAAGTGTAATTACGTGGCAAGTTCAGGCGCCACGTGGCCAGGCCAGTTTATTATTATATAATCGATACCATCGGTGAGTCGAGAGCAAAGCAAAACCGTAAGCTTTTAATTGGAAATTCGTATTTTGTAAACAATTCGGGTTTTGGCCCACAACCGCAACGGGTCGAGCCCCGCAAATACCAGAAAAAGAATTATCAACCAAAATAAAAGTGTTGTGCTAAAAATAGAACAAGAAAGCGTTGCAAAAACTAAAAGGCAGCGACCCAACAATAGCTGGAAAAACAAAAGGCAAAAAATACAAAGCGCGGTAACGGGATATGCGAGCTAAAGGACGAAAAAAAGGATATAGGAGGAGAAAACCCGAAGAGAAAAAATTGGAACGAAAGGCAAAAGGCGAACGACAAAGGCAGGACATGTGGAACAGTCAAATTTATGCGTTGGTAGGGACACCGACCGAACCTCAGACAATAATTTTCGCCATGGGAGCGGGCAAAAACCCGAACTAGGAGCCACAGACAAGCTGCACTGTGAGAATTAAGCTAAGAAACATTCCGGAATTCACAAAAAAAACTACAACTCTATTTTTACCATGAGGTAGAATTTAATTAAAAATTTCTTTTTACATTTTCCTACATTTCTATAGAATTCCTTTCAAATTACAATAATTAAAATTGTTCCTAGCTTCAAGAAAGAAACAAGTATCTTAAGAACCGTCAAATACTTTTTTGGCGACCTACATTTTGTTGGCTTTCCCAATTTATTATACGTCAAAAATAAAATTAAATTCTTGAATATAAAAAACTTTGTCCAGACTTTTTTTGCTCTGCACACACACATACCCTTTATCTCCACTGGCTTCGTGTGTTATTTCCGGCAAAAAGCCGCAGCCGCTAAGGAACCAGAGGCACGGGCCAAGTAAACGTGGCCAAAAACTTTGTGAAAAAATAGCGCCGAGTGGCGGCAGAAGCGCGATTCAAAGTGGCTAAGACGGATAAGCGCCGCACAAAACGGCTAACGATGAAGTTTTTCCCCCAATTTCGTTCTCTGAAGGTTGTTTTTTCATCCCATCATCATCGGTGGCTCTTCCTTCTGGAAACGGCAGCTAAAAGTCTGATGACAGCTGCAGCGGAACCAGATTTCTAGCAAACGTGCACGTTGATTTCAAACCAAAAAGAAAACTTTAAAATAAAATTTATAAAAATAAAAACGAATCGGAGACGTGCTCGTGTCATCCGTCTTCGATAACGAATAGTATTTTGCAACAATTCGCAGCTGTGTCTAAAGTTTTCAACTATCATTTGCCGTGGCAGGTATAAATAGATCTTGCTTCATACTTTTTTCTGTTTCTTTCGAGTTTGTTTACTTAGTTTGTGAACGATTTGAAAGGTCTACCCTGCGTATACGTAATGTGACTTACCAATTTCTTCTTGTTTGCAAGTTGTGGGAGGCTATTATCTGTAAAGAAAATTAAGGAAAATTGTTTTTAGTTGGAGGCTTCAATTTAAAGTTGGACATTTTAAATTATAATGACTATGCTTGGCTTATTTTCCATATTTATAAAATAATTGTCTGTCCAAGGGAGTATATTTAGTATTTAGTATGCATTTAATGCCATATCAATTCAAGTTAAAATTTAACTCTTAACCGATAATTTATAATATTAGCAAATATATACTCAATTAATCCAAATTAATTGAAACTTCAACCATGGGTTCATTTTTCTCTTTCTTTCAAGTTTGTTTACTTAGTCCGTAAGCGAGTTAAAAAGGCCTACTCTGCGTATACGTAATGTGACTTACCAATTTCTTTTAGTTTGCACGTCGTGGGAGGATGTTATCTGAAAAGAAAATTGAGGAAAATTATTCTTATCCCTCAAGCTTTAATTTGAAGTTGGAAAATTATAAATTATAATGACTAAACATTTATTTGTTTACTACACATTTATGCCTTAAATATTTATCAAGATTTATTAAATAGATTACATATTTATGAAAAAACAAAAAGTCTGGGATCGTCTACGATACATTTAATGGCATTTATATTTCCAATTTGTTAAAGGACTTTTATGGCAGCCACTTCTTCTGCTCAATTTAACAAGAGGCATCATAATTGGACTTGCGAGGCATAAATTGTCCCAAGTCAGCGGCCAAATGTAATTAAGTAGACTTGGATTTATAACTGGACCTAATTTTGAAAGCAACAAATCGAATTAGTGTCAGTTCTAGCTGCCAGGCATGTGTCCTTTTTGCCTTTTCCTAGGACTTCCCTCTGCCTCCGTCTCCGTCTGTGTTTCGCCCTCAAATGAATCAATAAACAAAAATGAATTTCTCCAAGGCGCGCGGCGTTTAAATAAATGAATTGCTGGTGAAATGAAGTTAGGCAAGGGAGGAGAAGCAGGAGAAAATGCAAAGAATGTCAAAGAATTTGTGGAACAAAATAAACTTGGGAAAATGGGCCAAAGGTTGCCGGGCTTCGAAGGATATGGACGAAGGAGTATGCAGGATTGGGACAAGGTTATAGCCGCAGCCACGGATGCCGACGCGACCAGCGAAATGTGCTCGGAGACACCGTTTTATGGCCAATGATGGCGGACGGAGCAAGGAGCACGCAGGATACGAAGGACACGAGGAACAATAACAAAAACAAATATCCGCACAAAAGCCAATGAACGTCAGTCAGCGGCAGACGCCATAAACATGGCCAAAAGCAAAGTGTGGACTATTCGGATGGCCGAATATACGGAAAACTCTTCATTCGCCGCCGCACTCCCTCCCGCATTTTCTCGATGCCCAGGCACGTGCCGGGCCCACAAGAAGAAGAAACCGGAGAGGAAGAAAACAGAACGAAGCAGGGAAGAGCAAACAAACACCGAGGAAAATTGCATGCGAAGGATAATCGGTGAGAACGAGGGCTATTTATATGCGCGGCCTCCGAAAAATCGGGACCTCATCATATATACTATACTATAAATCCGCGCGACCTTAACCTTATCCTTCAGAAAGGGACCCTAAAAACACAAACGCACAGAAAACACAACACAACGCAGGGGGAATCCCATGAGATTGCCAGCCGGAAAACTAAAGACAGGTGTGGTGGCGGCACTTTGAAAGCTTTTAGTGAGGTCCTTCGTTCACATTTACTTTGGGTCCTCCACGAACATTTAGCTAATACAGTTTAGCGACGACGGGATCCCTAATAATCTCTATGCGAGGGTTGCCGAAAAGGAAATGTAAAATAAATCGATCTCGGTGATTCGGAAGGATAAACAAGGAAATCTTATTATTTTGCGATATAAGGAGAAGATACTAGAGTAATTGTTAGTTGATTTGGTAAACACTTGAAGCTTTTTTAAAGTTTATATTAAAATATATTTAATTAAAATTCGTTTAAATAGGTTTAACAAATTATTTAACAAATTTAGATAATCCACATATTTATTTGTATTCTGATTTGGCAGATGGCCAATTTTGTAGGTATTAAAATATAAAAATGTACAAGTTACTGGTAATATTTAAAGCTATTAAAGCTTAAAAAACCCTAAAATAACACCGTGCTCAAAAGGAAAACCCTTTAAACAGTTCTCAGGTAATATAAAAGGCCCTGAACATTATCTGCAGAATAATAAAACCTTAATAGCCCACACATTATCGACGAAGTGCTCTCTAGACTGGACTCCTGAAAATACACCCACATGTCACTATGCCAGGTCGATAATTAACCTAATTGGAGTTCTCGAAAGTTGTCAAGAGCCGAGTTTATGACCCTTAAAGCCTCCTGTTCAATTTGAAATAACTTGTCTCGGCGGCGGTCACGTTCGTTCGGTGTGACGAATTTGGCCAACAAAGAGACGTCAGCGGACGGATAAAGCCGGATAATACAATGGCAACAGCACCAACAAAAGTGAGTCAATAAATTTGACAACATTTTTGTCTTTTTTTTCAAAATTCTCCCCCAAATGGGAAGCTGAGTTAAGCTGTCGGTGGAGTGGCCAAAGTGAGGGCATTAAAATAAAATAAAAGACTTGCTCAGACAGTTGCTGTTTGGGAAAAGTGCGTGGCGGACCCAGGAGTAGGGGAAAAGGAGATGTCGGCGAACGAACCGTTGACAAAGTCAATGTTGTTCATAAAAAATACAACAGAAAAAAAACGACGAAAACAAAACTTAATGGATTTCACAGACACTTTGGCGGGTCTCCAAAAGGGCGGCAGAGAAGAAAATTGCGCGCGAGAAAAGCAAGAAAATCGAGAAAATCGGGGAAAGCGGCTAAAATGCGCTGAAGCAGCTCTCAAATAATTTGCGTAAGGCATCGCACGTCACAGGAAAGTTTTTCGAGGCCATGCTGAGTTCTTGCTTACGGTTCCCCATGGGGCGATCCGGCTAAGAATTAAGTACCGAGGGGCTGTAATATTTTGTAACGACTCCAAAATACCGAGAAAATATTATCTTTAGAAATTAGCCAGAAGTCAGGATTAGATAGGAAACAAAATTAATCGAATATTTGTATTTATAAGGAAAAAGAATTTAATAGGAAATATGAATAGAATATTTTAATATATAAAGATTTTTAAAGCATTTAATAATATTTTCAAAATATATTAAAATAAAAAACTCAAAGTTAATATCTTGAAATTTATGCTTATCCAATCTGCATTTTATTCATCTAATTAATACAAAAACTATTTTTTTTTTATATGTTTATTAAATTTTGTTAAATTCTTCCGTTTTTGTCCTCATAATCCAATTACTAATGTAAATGCCAGTGGATTCTTTACCCTCAGAAGAAACTTTATCGTAAATTGAGTATACCCGCTGATCCCAGCATCCGTCGCGTACTCAAAAGTTGCTAAAAAGTAGAGCTCTATAGTCGCATGCTCCCCACCTCCAACAACTAATACATATGACATTCAAGGGTAAAATATTTTATAATTCGCACATTTCTGGGGGATTTTGGGGTAACGCTAATAATTGTGTGAGTACGCCAGTGTGCGTTTGTGTGTTTGCGGTGCGGTAGTATTTGTGTTTGGGTCTCTGTTTGGCTTTGGTTGGTTTGTTTACTCAGCACTCAGCTGAGCTGGAGGCACACAGATACACTTGAGGCCCTGCACTGAGGGAATAGTTAATGAATTAAGGTGGTTTTGGTTTATGTTCATTTTACTAAGCGCGCTTATTTTGAGTACAAATTAATATTATAAAAGTATAAGATAAGTTAAATAGGAATATATCAATTCATATATCATTCAACACTCATTTTAAATTATAAGAAATAAATAAATTTGAAGTGAAACAAGTAGATTTTTTTTGTATAAATAAATATTCAAAATAATTGATATAAATAATTATAATATAATATATTATTATTATATTATGAAAACGGAATTTTTGAATATTAATTTGATGTAATTATATTGAATTGTAAAGGTTAAAGAGTTTTACTTTGAATTTTATGTGGTTTCTATGACAATTTTATTTTTTTAATATGTCTAATATATATTATTTCTCCTACATTTTCTTCTAACTTCTTTAATACAGATTCATATCTTGCCCTTAATTTTTTTCTATGCACAAACGCGAACACAATAGTAAAAACTACTCACCTAAACACAAATGCATTCACATTCACATTCATTCTTTTCATTTGTATTTGTATCTTTTTTCTTTATTTTTCTTTTATTTATATGTTGTTTTAGCTTTTTGTGTTTTTGCGGTTTCTGTGTTTTTGTCGCGTTTCGTTTGCTGATAACACGCGCTGGCGCTTTGCTGATACGCGCGGGGTGCGGACTGGGGAGATTGGGGCACTTTCGGGGGGAGGTTTTTGGTTTGGTTTTGGATTTGGATTTGGATTGTGAATTGAAACAACAATTACAACATAGGCAAATTGCTTAGCTCGACACTGGAAATACTCGAACTATACCACAATATTTACGCGCCACTCAACTGTTTCGTTTTTCCGTTCGATTCTGTGGCATATTATGCAAAAAGTATATACAAAACTTGTATATATTGCGGGGCCTGCGATGTCCTGCGAGATTTTTACAACCGGCGGCGACGGCGGCACGCACTTCACTCTCTCACAGCTGCTGGGCGGGAGGCGTGGCCAAGGGGGCGACTGTGGGTGGCGACGGCGGCGGTGGGTGGGCGTATCTCGATGAACGGCGGCCTTGCCTTGCCCACACGAGCTTCGCAGCACGACGACAACTTTAGCACTGAGCGCACACACAGGGAGATAATTCTGTGCGGGAAATGGAAAATCTATTGAAGAACGCCACGCTTTCCGCTCTCTTTTAGTGCTTTCTCCGCGCTTTCTCTCGGCGCTCTCACTCTCTATCTCTCTCTCTGTATTTGTGGCAGCACGCTTTGCCGTTGCTTTTGGGGGCTGCAAAAGGCTTTTTTCGGCTCTGCGCTTCGGTTTCGCTGCTCCAGTTCGCCTTGGCGCCCAGTTAACAACTAAGTTTTTGGTTCTGGTTCAGGCCGCGAGTTACCGTCGCAGCGGCTGTGGGCAGCGACGCCGGCAGCAGCAGCTGGGCTTTGTTTACTATTATTTGGCGCAAGCTATGCTCGCTCCCGTTCTCTCTAATGTCTAACTCTCCAAAAGAGAATTCTCAGACGCATTTCGGAGGAGGACAGTGATTCTTTTTCATTTTTATTAAAATGAAATTATAAATAATTAAATAAATTTGGAAAATTTCTATTACAAATTTGAATTATAATAAGTTCAACAATGTACCATGCTTCTTACAATTAGAATTAATTTCCTGGCATTTAACACAAAAATTTAAAATTACACAAATATTTTATTTTATTTTATTTACGGATTTTCCTAATATCATTTTAAAAAATTATATTTTTAAATATTTTTATAGACCACTGTACAATCGGGACCCAGCGCAGGCGCCGGACTTGGCCAGGTCTAGTTCGTTGGCCATCAGTCGTTGGGCTAAAAGCCGCATAGTTGTTGCTGCCATCGCTTCCGAACTCAATCGCTGGGAAGCCGTGACATTGAACAGCCAAGGAAAAATGTTAGTATGAAGTTAATTAGAGCAGGTATACTCTTGGGCTGAATAAAAAACAAATAAAGTTTTTACAGCCAGAAATTAATCATTAATAAATAATAATCATTAAATAAATGGTAATTTAAATTATGGAAAAATAAGTTTGTTCACTTTTTCGTTATCCATTATAATTTTCTTATTATTTTTCTTGTTTTTAATAATTTAGATTTTATTCCCTATTATTTTTCCTTGCTTTTAATAAAGAAAAAACTTAAAGAACCATGAAAAATAATAAGAAAAGCTTTCTGTTAAATATTTGGGAAAGCCATCGACATTGCGTCTACAACTAGTGAGCATGATTTCCTTCTGCCTTATGTCCACTAGTCGTATACGCAATCTCTCGTATACGACTTGTTTTTAATATTTTTAAAATATATTAATTATATTATATACTTGTTTTTAATATTATTAATATTATTAAAAGCAAGTATAACAAATATTAAAAACTATAAAAAAAAATTATGAAATTATGCCCACTACTCGTATACGCAATCTCGATAGCTTTCCCAATAGCTACATTTATACAAACAATATGTAATATTTTCTATTATCATTTGGTTAAACTTGGTGTTAGGGTAATGAATGAAATATGAAAATTAATGCTGTTCAACATTTTTTTTATTTATGAGAAAGTGCAAAAAAAATTATAATCTGGTGATAAATGACAATAACTTTGGTTATAAATCAATCATAATATCATTAAAATTTAATTAATTTGCATAAAGTTATCTGTTAAATGGTTTTAAAGACTTGAAAATGTTACTGCAAGCTTTTCAGTTTTATTTACTTATTTATTTGTAAATAAAATAGCTTTAGTTGTGAATAAATCCAGTGACGCACCAACTCAGCCAAATCAATTAAACATTCTAAATTTGGACGAGGTAGTTGTGTCGGGTGCCTTTGTCGAATCAGCCTCCGTCGACGCATCTTCAGTTACCGCCTCCGCTTCCGGTTCCGTTTCTGTCTCTGGCTCTTCAATTCCCACACGGACTTCATCCCCGCAGACGGTAAGGGGATCGAGTTTTAGCAATGCGCGTGGTGGATTGGCCAGAAAGCCGGAACAGTAGAGGCGAATAACCTCACACTCTTCGGAAGGGTGAGACACCACAAAAGTACAGGACTGGATAACGTCATTCACCGTGTTGTCCACGAAATGGAACACCAAGTGTTCCTCCGTTTTCATGCCGCGCGTAATTGTTTTGCCGTGCAAACTGCCGACGGGAAGAAAATGTCAATGAAAAGCCAATTGGTCAATAATCTAACTCACCCAAGCGGCCTGCCCTGTATTTTAATATTCACCGTCTCATATTTTTCTATAACATCGTCATATTTATTCTGGGCGGTTAAATCCTCAATCTTTGGTATTAAGAGATTGTTTGTTTAATTTAAGATTGGAAACACAATCAATTTTAATTCATTTTCTTCAAATAAGAAGATTATACTTTGAAAATTCTTATTTTAAATATACTCATTAAGTTTAAATTTAAATTTAACTTTGCATAAATGGCGTCACTATTTTTGAATTAATTCTTTTATGTAATTTTCTCTTGCTTATTTTTTTTAGAAAAAAAAACAATAAATCCATTTACTTTCCATACAACATTTGCGCTTAAGTATACTCACATCATCAATGCACTGATTTGGAGAAATACATATGGAAAACTGACAAAGAAACCATGAAATTAACTTAAATCCATAGATTAATTTAATTAAAACTCACTGCAATGTCAGCTATTGAAATAAATCCGAGAAAAAACAGCAGAGAGCTGGAGAAAGCCATGGCTTAGTCTGATCACTGATCGGCGCAAACTAAGCCCAGGCAAAGTCGGGGCTGGTCGGTGGATTTAAAATATATGGTATATAAAAGCTGTGAAAATATGAATATCAAATATACTCCCTCGCCTGGCTCATTGTTCTCGCTTCGCTTCGGTGTAAAATGTGACGTCATAATATTTATAAAAACAAAAGCAACAACAAAACAGCACTCATTAGCAGTCATAAAAATTGTCTAAACTCTCACGCGAAGCTAGCAATAATTAATACACGCAAAAAGCACTCAAAATGTTTTTATTTTTAACTCAAATGCGAGTCAAGCAAATTATATTCTTTTTAAAACACACATTTATTTGCGTTAGAGTCTGGCCAAATGGGTTATCTGCAAATAACAAATAAAGTGCATTATGTGTCTAACAAAAAGTCAAGCTGCATAAATTCGGGACTAATTAGAGGTGGTTTTGACTGCAAACAGAGCTCAGGAGCTATAAAAAGCGCTGCATTTAAATTTGGAAATTATTGTTTTGAATCGCATTCTTCTGACGATGAGAGCTGTGTTCTTTTGGTGCTGGCTACTATTGGGCCTCTTCGCCCTGGTGTCCTGGGTGGATGGCTCGTCGCTGACCACCACCGATTCAACTGCCACGTCCTCTACCGCCACGTCTTCTACCGCAGTCGCAGATTCCTCCTCATCCACCTCGGCGAGCGCCAGTTCAAGTTCTAGCTCCACTGTTGCTTCGGTAACTCCGTCCACCGTATCTGAGAGCAGCCTGTCCAGCGACTCGGCATCCTCGGTGTCGACGGGAACAAGTGCTGCACGAGAGAGACAAAAAAAAAGAAGACGAGAATTTCTGAAAAAAATTAAGAAGTCGAAACAAAAAAGGGCCAGAATTCGAGCTAACAGGGAGCGCCGGAGAAGATTCGGCTAAGGAACTCAGGACATTTAGGTTTTCACTTAACCGATGCTGAAAAATAATACAAGGAATTACCCTTTGTAAACTTTAATAAATTGCATTCCAAAATATGTTGTTTTTATGGGTAAAATTTTAATTAAAAATCTAAGAGTTAGGAAAGTATTTATAGGGCACAACAACATATACGATTGGTTTAATTTAGTTAAAGAAATCTGCTATGAAAATTATACCTAAGTTAATACGAAAACCAGCCTAGAATTGTGCAGCAGAACACATTCTTTTGGCTAAGCAAAATCGGAATTATTCACCATACTTTTAGGCTGACTTTAAAAAGTTATCAAACTACAATAGCTATTGTCAAAGCCAAAGTTCTTTAAATAAACACAATCTGATCTAGTTTTGAACATATGTTCAAAGTTCACAAAGCCCCGCACGTGTGGCTCACCTCACCCCAAGCCGATCGCAGTAAATTCTCTGCAAACAAGTGCGACAAATAAACCAAAATTCGGTTGAAACAGCTGCGTATATTTGCCCATAATTTGTACATGGCTTGAACTAGTATACCTGGCTTAGGTACCACTTATAATATGCTTATAATAATATCGTAACACCTGCCAATACCGCCGATCAACAACTCCGAATTGAAAGACGAACAATTGCAGACATCTTCGGGAGCGACTTTCTAAGCCAAATTCTTGGCAAACAATGGTCATAGGCAAATAAGTGCTCCGATGCCAGCAGTTGGGTAAACTTAAGCTAACCATCTTTCAGCCCGGAGGGAGCACTATAAAAGCCCGAGCCCGCTGCCGAAAGCATCATCAATCAAGCCATGAAAGCCATAAGCATCTTGAGTGGAATCCTCCTCGTCGCAGCCTGTCTTCTGAGGAGCAGCGAGGCGGTGACCTGTACCGCTGATGCCACCGTCGCAGGATGCACTGACTGCACCCTGCCTGCCAACTCTGCAGATGCCGAATGCGTGGCAGAGGCGGCAACACCAACCACGGCTCCTACCACTGCACCCACTGAAGCACCCACATCAGCAACTCCAACCGGTAGATCCACCACGCCCGCTAGCCCCGCCGCTGCCGTAACTTCGGCTACCCCAACCGATACTAGTTCATCCTCGGGATCAACGGGAAGCAGTGGAAGCAGCAGCGGTACCAGCTCTGCGGCCAGAAGGCGGGCAAGGAGGAGGGCCGCAGCTCGGAGACGTGCAGCCGCCGCCAGAAGGAGGAGGAGGGCCGCCAGAAGGAGGGCCCAAAGGCAGAGGCAGAGGCGTTCCGGTTAGGGACCATCCATTCAGATAAACCGATTGGTCGAAAAATACGCTTATTTGTTATTAAAAACAAAATAAATCCTGTAAACAATGCATTCCAAAATAAAACAGTTGTCAAACATTATTTTGCTGGAAAAAAACAATATTTTTATATGTATGAGTAAAGTTTTCTAGAAATCTTGACTTTAAATACCACAGTTCTCTTAAACTAAATGAACGTCCTAGTGTGGAGGTATACTTTCGATCTCCTTTTTGATCCTGTTCTCTATTGAGTTCCAGGATTCGCTTAATGTTCCTGAAAGAAGCCTGGACCTGTGCACGGCAGGCTGTGCAGTATCTATGGTGCTAAAAAACAAAGGACCCTCATCAGCGGAACCCTGATCTCCTCAAATACCGGGCTCACGGCTTATGCTTAATTGCTCATCTTTCTTTAGTAAAAGTTAGCAAGGGGAAACACAGTTTTCTAACTTTCTCTAGCTTGATCATGAAGGAAAAGAAAATTAATCCCTCAATCTATTCTATATGTAACCATAATCTCCCATATGCCTCAAATCAATCTAGTAACGCTAGGTACAATCTGAAACCTTAACCTCGGAGCATTGTCATAGAGATCTGGAACCTACCTCCTTCCGACTCGATTACAGACTGAAATGTGCTGCCCAAGGAATCAAAAGGAAGCAATTTTTCAAGGAATTGTTAGCCGCTCATGTATCCTTTGGCCAGTTATCCTGCAGAAACATCAGACGATCAGCAACCTTATGTTCACCAAAGTTTATTAATTGAATTCAGGAAATTGTTTTTAGGACAAGAAGTAAATTTATGGATTAGAAGGAGATGAAGATGAGTGTATAATGTTCATTCTAATGCTCGTCTTAATAATAATTAAAATATTACTGTATATATTCCATTTAATAAAGTAATAATAATGTCAAAATGTAATAAAAAATGTAATAAAATATACTTAACCTTTTATTATAACTTCCCAAATGAATTAGCAATTAAATCTCTTTTATTATTGATCCAGTTTATCAAAGGCCTAGTGGCATTGGTTAATCTATTATTTAAACCTTCAACCCAGGAGTTCAAATACTAAGCGGAGATGGCATTGAGCATCTTTGTGGATTCACAGCCAATAGTAAACAAAGTACAAGGCGAATGAAAACTTTTCAATTCGATGATTAAATTCATTTAGCTATACAAAAACACTCAAAAAAAACACGAGCAACAACAAGTATTATAATAAATTTTACTTATATCAGTAATTAATTATATTAGCAAACGAATTAAAAATTTATTCTTAACTTATACAAACAAACTTTGCTGGTTTTTGACAAACCTGACGATATTACTAAATTTAAATTCAATTTAAATAACGTTTATTTCATTAAATTGAAAGAAAAACTATAAATCCTTTGGAAAAGAAAATCAAAGTATACCTTTTAATAAATTATGATTGCATTAACATACTACTAAAAGGTCACTCCAATTCCAATTCCAAATATATTTTCAATTTTTTTTTGCAGAGTGCACAGCTACTATCTTCCAATAGTTGGCGAATTCTTGACAAACAACTGAAAAGCATAAACCAAAACTCAATAGAAACAGCTGCGTAAATTTGGCACAGATCGAAACACTATAAAAACTCCTCGGGCATCCGAAATCAGCATCAATCAACCAGCTTCAATCAGCAAACCAAAACTAAAACCAAAACCAACCATGAGAGCAACCAGCATCATCTCTGCAGTCCTCGTCCTGGCCGCCTGTCTCCTGAAGAGCACCGAGGCGGTGACCTGTACCGCTGATCCCACCGTCACCGGATGCATCGATTGTACCCAGAGCGCCAACTCTGCGAATGCGGAATGTGTGGCTGAGGCGGCAGCCACAGTCACTACAACAACTGCGGCTACCACAACCACTTCCACTACGGAAGCTACCACCACAACAACGACTGCATCACCGTCCACATCCACTGGCAATCGGAAGATCGTCCGTGTCAGCAACCTTCAATACACAGCCAGGAGGCGCATCCGCGTCGGCAGCACCACCACCAGCTCGACATCTCGCCGCGGCACCGCCAACAGGCGCTCCACCAACACCAATCGCAACCGAAGGAACGTCAACCGTAGGAATGGTAACAACGCCAGACGTGGCAATGTCAGAGGCCGCAATGGCAACGGCAGGGTTCGCGTCGTTGTTGGCTAGAATCTTTCACATAAAATTATCTTCTAATGTATGATCCACTTGTTATGGCAAATAAATAAATTTTTAAAATAAAAGAGCAATGTTTATTTAACAACCCAGAGAGACGCACACTACATAAACTTGATTCTAAAATTGTTAATAGATCGATTTCGTTTAGAATAATTTGTTATTTAATTTTTGACGCTAATCAAGAATATATTTGAACTTTCTGCTGAAATCGAAAGTCGTTAAAGAAAGTTAATATACCAAGAACGTAAAACCAATTTTTGTAGATTTTGTAACATAATATTTTAATGCCTACTTTTATTGGGCCGGGCTATAGCCTATAGGCAAAGAGTCTTTAGAATCTTAAAGATTCCAAATATTGTACATTTGATCTTAAAAATCAGACGAAGATACAAATAAATTAAATACAATTTCTCACGTTTTGAATCAATACACATCCCAATCTGATATTTCTATTCTTTTAATGTAAACAAATTAAACAGACTCTGAATACTAATACCAAAATTACATGTACTATTATAATAATTAAATTATTTATTGTTTTATAATTGTACACAAAATTATCCAACAGGTATCCTTCGATAAACAAACATATTTTAACGCTACTCGAACATTTATTTAATCAATTTAGAACATTAACAAAATTCTCTTGACTTTATCCCACGGGAACGGGGAATTGCCCCATGGCGTGGAGGGATTATTTATTGAGCCACCTGTCAGCTCTGGAACACATTGAGAATTGGAGGGATCAGTGGTGCAGTCAATGCACCCGATGGCAGTGGGATCGACGGAGCAGGTCACTGCCTCACTGGTGCTTAGGAAGCAGGCTGCTAGCACGAGGATTCCGTAAATGATAATTACTTGTGGCCTCATCGTTCCTTTTTGAGGTTAATATGGGATATCTCAAAGGTTTTTATAGCGATTCGACACGCTTAAATTATTGGCACAGCTGCCTATTATTTTATGAAGAGCTTTCTGCGATTGTTTGCTTAGAATTTGCGTAGGTTTGAGTTATAAATTAATTAAGTATCATATGTATTTGTGTTGTTTTAAGAGAGTTAACATTAATAATAAATATTAAAAAGCTGTTTGTTAAATAATCTGAAAAAAACAAATATTCCCCTTGCAGCTAAATTAAAGGATAGTTTTAAATAGCTCTAAAAACTTTTAGGCAAAATATATCCTTGAGTTCGGCGTCTTAAATATTTTATTACGTGAAATGGGATTAGTTTACAAATTATTTTAAGCCCCTCTCATTTATTTTTGTGCAAAAAAACATCAGCATAATGCTCTTAAGTCTGTTTTAAGAAAAGGAAAAATATGGCCTTAGCCACACATTGCGCATCCGCAGCGTTGGCCGCCTGTGTGCAGTCAATGCAGCGGACAAATGTAGAATCTGCTTCTGTTCTGTTAATAAATTAATTAATAAATATACCTAAGTGTGTGTTGTCTTAAGGGGGGAAAAAGAGGTCTTTATATAATTATTTAATTGACTCTAAGTTTTATATAAACTGTACAAAAATGCTAGTCAAGTTCCGAAGGAGATCAAACTGAAAATTGTAATCAGTATGCAGCGTAAATATTTATTTAGAAATCATTAAAACATTAGCAACACATTCCTAACTTTATGCCAGGGAAACCGATATTGTCCCCACTGTGCACTGGGTGGCTGTGCGGTGGTGAAGTAATAGTTGGGGGACGGAGTGGTGGTTGCTGCTTCGGCTACGCACTCCGGATTCACGATATTGCTGGTATGGGTACAGTCTATGCAGCCTTCGACGGTAACATCAGCTGTGCAAGTCACAGCCCCGGTGGTCCTCAGTACAAAGGCTGCCAGGACGAAGACTGATACAGATACAATTGCTGCTGCCCTCATCGTGCTACAGATGCTTGTCTTTGATATAAAGAATCCGGCGTGTGTTATAGTATTTATAGTGATTCGATTCTTGCGAATTGTGGACACAGCTGCTTCTTGTTAAATTTCGGGAATATATATTAGAATTATTTGCAGAGAATTCGCCAACAATCGGCATGGAACATAATTGGTAGAGAGAACTGATAATTAGAAAAGAGCTATATAATAACATAAACATTTTAATAAACATGGCAAGCGAGTTGGGCACAGAAGACCGCCATTTTTTATGTGTCTGAAATATAGCGCAAAAGTTAGGTGAATACAGAACAAACTACGCCATAATATAACGAAATTTTTTTGAATAAATATATTTAATGAAGAATATATGTACATAACATAATTTTATTTGCGGACTACACTGGAGGTAATATTTAATGGAAAGTTATCAATCTTCAAGCCCTCAAATTTTGTTCGTTCCAATTCAATTTTATGGATCCTGAATTTATAAGTTAAAAGTGTATTCATAAATCTCTAAAGTAATGTAAAATATAGTTTTTTCTAAGACTTATTCTTTTATACTCAAATTCGATTTGAAAAATACAATTTTCTGTTTAATCTTTTTAAATAATAATAATTATGATTTTATTTTTAAAATAATAAGAGTTATTTATTGAATGTAAGAAATATACATTCCTAAGACTATAAATTAATATCAATTTACATTAATATTATATTTAATTATAATATTGTTTTTAAGTGCCTCCAAAGTACTCCCCAAATGAAAACCATTTACGTTTTTCTCTCTAAAATTCAGTAGTTTATTGGTATGTTTTTTCCCCTAGCCGACTATGACACGAACATTGCCATTGCCCCTGCGGTTCCTCACGTTAACCCTTCTAACGTTGTTCCGGTTCCTGCGATTTCTGGTGGTGGTGCGCAGCGTGCTGCTAGAAGAGTTCCTGTTGCGGTAGATGCGATAGCGACGGGTGGCGGACCAGCGGAAGTTGGTCACTCGGAAGACCTTCCGTCTACCCCCAGTGGCGGTGCTGCTCGTGGTAGCCGAAGTAGAAGCCTCTGTCGCGGCCACCGTAGTTGTGGGAGTCACCGTTGTTGTAGTGGTTGCGGCTGCCGCCTCTGCCACACATTCAGCATTCGCAGAATTGGCCGCCTGGGTACAGTCGATGCATCCGGCGACGGTGTTATCAGCGGTACAGGTTACCGCCTCGCTGCTCCTCAGGAGGCAGGACGACAGGACAAAGATAACGGAGAAGATGGTGGCTGCTCTCATGGTGATTTCTTTTGGCTGTTCGGGAGTTCGGGATTGAGTGGGCTTCCCGGTCCGGGAGAGCTTTTTATACCCGCTTCGATTCCACGCGCCTAAGGCATCCACAAATTATTGGCAAATTTACGCAGCTGTTTCTTTTGAATTTTTCTTTATTTTTTTAATTATTTGCAAAGAATTTGCACAAAGATTGGTTTAAAATTTGTTTGTGGAGAATTCGCAAACAAAAATCGGTTATCAAAAGACATCTGTCTTTATTTATTAAGTACAAGAGGTGGGATTTATACGGGTTAGGGACATTGAATAACTTGGATAGAAAAATTATGCCATTAGTACGATTTATTGTTATATTTATTTCCGTGTTATTTATTTTTGTATTTTTTTAAGTACGATTTTATCTAGACAAAACATAAGAAATTAACATTTAAAAGATTAACTTTAAATTTGTTTCTTTAATTAAAAAAAAAAATATATACAAAATTTCTTACAAACTGATTTCCTTAACAAAAATGCATAAGTGTTATGTATGCACCAATAATAATTTTACAATTTTTAATTGATAACAATGATAATCAATAATTATTTATCTTTTTGTAATATTATAAATTACCTATAAATACACTAAAAAATTTTGAATATATGTACATATTTAAAACGTGTTTAGGCAGACATAAATTACTTAAAATAAAAAAAAAAGACTTATTATTCAAAGCACCTAAAACCACGCAATAAATAATATAATCAACGTTGTGGGTCTCCCAGCAATCAGCTTTGGTTTAATATCAACAAATCTTCCAGATATTAGGCCAATATTTTGCGTCTTCTACCACGCGTTGTACCTCAAAGATGCTGCAAATATTTAGCCAAGAAATAAGTCTCAACAAGACCAAAACAATATAAATATTAGCCTTTTGACAGCTGGTCTAATTCGGCAATACCTTAGGTTCCTTTCAATCAATTTATTAGCCCAGCTGATGCCTAGATGTGGAGAAAGCGGTATAAAAGCGATGGCCTCCGACCGGAGATCATCAAGCAAACCAATCCGTTTGAACCGATAACAAGCATGAGAGCCACCACTCTTCTCCTGGGCCTTGCCCTCTTCAGTCTGTGCCTCAGCAGCTACAGCCGGGCCGAGGATGAACCCACCGATGGCAGCACGACGCCTACGGATGGCAGCACCACTCCCACGGATGGAAGTACTACTCCTACAGATGGAAGTACTACACCCACTGATGGCAGCACGACTCCAACCGATGGCAGCACTACACCTACGGACGGAAGCACCACCCCCACTGACGGAAGCACCACTCCCACTGATGGCAGCACCTCCCCCTCGACCGGTGACAGTACCTCGCCCTCATCGCCTTCGTCCGGATCCTCCGACTCCAACGCACCTGCCACTGGAAGCGACGACGACAGCGATAGCAGCGGTAATAGCAGCGGCAAGAACAACAACCGTAGGAGGAGGCGCCGCCAGCAGATTCAGCGTCGTCGCCGCCAGCGCCAGCGTCAGAGGGCTCAGCGCCAGAGGAATCGCAGAAACAACAACAGGAACACCATCAGGAACAACAATAAGAGCGGTTGAGAAGAACGCGTTTCCATAGGCAATGTAATAGAAAATTTATGAAGAATATGTAAGAGAAGCATTCAATAAAAAATAAAATATACAAAATAAGCAATTGAGTTTCTATTTTTCCACAACAAATTTAAAGCTGAAAAGGAATTTTTAAATTTTTTTAATGGACTCTGATCACTAATTTAGTTACTACAAAGTCTACTGATGACAGAACTATATTTCTTTTGATCTTTGCTCTGTTGACCTATTCAAAATTATAAGTCGCGAATATACTCGTTTAACTCTGAAACAGGTTACTCCACAATCAATCCAAGATTTAGTTATCACAGAGCAAAGTCACTTTGAATTGTATTAGCACGACTTTTTCAGGGATTCACCAAAGTATATGTGCGATTAACCAATGCAAAAACAAGTTTTAAAGATTACTTTTTTTAGATAATTACAATTTATTAATGATTGGTAGTATTCCATGGATTAAATCTACCAAGTACGATCCACAACTTCCTCATCCTGACAATAGATCTTGACGTTGGTGCCGGTACCAAGAGGCTTTAGCCAAGGCTGGCTCCAGATTTGTACTTTGCAATCCTTGTTTTCTGAACCATTGGACAGTTCCACAACGAAGGTGTCAAGGGATCCAGACACCACTTTCCTAGTTGCTGAGGTTACCTGCACGACTCTGAAATTAACAGAAAAATTTTTTAAATTATTGTAGACTTTATTTCAGTAAAGTTTTCCAAATCCATTAAGGACTCACTCGTATTTGGGCCCCTCTCCGGCGGCCAGTTCCTCGAGGGTGCTAGTCAATAGACCCTTGGCTGTCTCCAGCTCCTCTCCCTCTAGCGGCTTGGGGGCACCAAGTAAACGACTGCGCTAAAGTTGTTTATTATTATTTTTATAGAATTTAAAAAATAATAATATTTAATATTAGATACATATATTCATCACAGCTTACAAGAGCGGAAGCCACTGTCAAAGTCAGGGCCAAAACAAAGATCACTTTCATAGACTGCATTTTTCACAAACACCTATTTCAAACTAAACAAACCGAAAGATGCGAGACCTCATTTATAGCTAACTCTGACGATATCCGAGTGTTCAGCTAGAACATACATATATATGTACATATAAGTATCAGAGTTTAAACTTTAAAGCAATCCGATCGCTGGAGAAAGAGAGAAGCTCGTGCACTCAAACCTGAACCCGACGACAATGAAACACCTTGCTCATCTAGCATCTTTATTTTATTTAAGTTAATTTATATTCAGACTTGTTTGGGTTTTTATGGATTACTTTATTGCACTGGATTGTGCAGGTCAGGAGTTGCGAAAAGATATTAATTCATCGGCAGTTGAGTTCACACACAAACGGCAAAAGACAAAGGAACAAAGAATAATTGTATATATTTCATGAAACCCCCGTTATGCAAGCGAAAGATAAACCACAATATTTATAAATAAATTCTGTAATAAAGGCTTTTTGCAATAAAGAGAAAGAATCTCAATTTAGCAGGTCATTCTCCTCCAATTCAAGGTAATTAAATATTTTTTTTCCAATTTAGATTTTCCTCAATATTTAACATGAATAAATGATAATCAAACTCTCTTTTTTAAAATCACATTTTATTTCGAGGTACAGACAAATATCAGTCGATTATCTACCAGGTGTGATCTAGCTTAAGGACATCTTTGCATTGGATCTTGACGTTGTTGCCGTTCTTCTCTAGCCAAGGCTGTTGCCAGATGCTGACTGTGCACTCCTCAGTGGTGGTTCCATCGGAAACGTCGACAACAAATTTGTAGAGAGAGCCAGCCACCACTTGACGAGTCACAGAGACCACGTTACCAACCCTGGAAAAAGCGAGAAATAATATTTAAAATATTATAAATAAATTAAGAATTTATGTCAAATAAAAACTTACTGATAGGTGGGACCATTGCCTGCAGGCAGACCAGCGAAGGTGGTGGTCAAAAGATTCTTGGCAGCCTTCAGTTCCTCTCCTTCCAGGGTCTTTGGGGCACCAGGTACCTGTCATCAAAATAAGCAATAAATATATACAACAGAATTTGAATATTTTCCACTATAAGTAATCCCAACTCACGCCAGCAAAGGCGACGGACAGAATAAGGCTAAGCGCAATGATCACTCTCATGTTGTGTTTTTTTCGAATGCTCGTTTCAAACTGAGTACAAAGAGTGCGGAGATCCCACTTTTATAGGCGACTGATAGGGTCTCGATTTCTGGGGAGGCTATACATAAGTAAATGTACTTATATATATATATTCATAACCCAAGATTACCGTCATCCGGCCGACCTAAGATCGCCGGAGAACCACCTGCCCTTAAACGTGAACTCTGATTTGATGTCTAAATACATAAATTTCATTATATGTTTTTTAAAATAGACGAATTTCAGATTACATTTTGGCATCACATAGAAATAAAGAGCGAATTAATTTTGTGGAACCCTCATACATATATATTTTTTTTAATTACAAAAATTGTTTTTGTTAAGAATATTCTTCTTGTAGACTCGAGGTCAAACTGGTTTTAATATATTATTTTATTTTACATTTTGCCAAAAAAAAAATAAAAAGTGCCAACACATAAGTACTTCTAATTACTTTATTATATTTTGGAAAATATTATCTGATAAATTTGTATGCTTAATTTCCTTACTTTTGGATAAATAAATAAAAAGAAAATATTATGAATAGTATCTATGGGCCTAACTGAAACTAAAAATAGCATTAAAATTTATATTTTTTAATTAAGAGTCAAATGAAAGGCTTGAGTCTTTTCTTAAACTGTTTATATACAAATAGGTTATCAACTTTTGTTTATTTTGACGCAAGCTAATTAGGAAGTAATTAAACATAATAATATTTATTTTGATTTTCATAATCAACCAAATGCTTGCTGGCACTAACTGATATTATAGTTATATACTTATATTCGGTTTGACACAATAATTTGCGATAAAAAATGGTTTCCTTTGTTATGGAAAAAACCAAACAATTTCATAACAACTAAATTTTTAACTCCGTACTACAATTTCTCATAATTCAAAGTTATTATTATTTAAAATATTCAACGCACCTGAGACATTTTCACTTTTCAAGAGCACAGCAACGACTGAATATGAGTTCGGAAAATGAGAGGGCAGCAAGGCGAAAATTGTTTCGATGATGAATCCGAAATACTATTTATCTGGTAATATGTAGTAAAAATACTCTGCGAACTTCCCCGTCTGATGATTGGAATACGAATGCGTTTCAGATATTCCCAAACATTTAACTACAGCAAAATGTATTACTCAGGTTTGCCTTATCAGTTCGTAAATGGCAACAACAATAGCATTGTTTTGTGTATATACGATAAGCAGCAATAAAAATCGATGTGAGTGAATATATAAAATTACCCATATTATTGTGAAAAATTCGCTTGTTGGTGTGAAGAGAACAAAGCCTATTCATCACCAGAAAATATGAAAATAATATAATGGGTGGAATGTTTTTAACGTTGACATATTTAAATACAAATCGGAGACTAAGCGAGTTCCATAATAAACTGTATGAGGTTCCAGAAGGGGACCGTTGTGATGTAAGGAATGTTTACCTGATATTTTATCTATATTATTTTACCTGTGAGAGGTTCACTGTTTACGGCAATCTTCAAATAAATATATATATATATCTTACCTAACTCTGAGTCTTCCTTTTATGGTATAAACATTTTCAAGAGTTCAGGTAGGAGTTTAGATATAAGTTGGATTTGTTTAACTGCATTGTTCTTATTTTAAATAGATTCAATAAGTTACTTTATAAGTTTTTATATATTATATACAATCAAGGTTATTTCACATTAAAAACATCTGAATACAAAAATAAAAGTCTTTTAAGTTAACAAAATTATGAAAGGATGATCACCAAGTACGATCAAGCTCGCCATCTTCCCCCACAAAGCGAATCTTTATATTGATGCCATTCTCCTTAAGCCAGCATCGATACCAGATCTCTACGGCACATTGCTTTATGTCGGTTCCATTGTCCAGTTCCAGGTTGTACCTGTAGAGGTCACCAGCCACCACTTGACCCGTCACAGATATCACTTTAATGACCCTGTTCAGCGGAAAGCCCATATTGAATTTTACATTTAGTTAGAATTATTTTTTGTATCTTCAACTCACTTGTAGCTGGGACCATCTCCCTCGGCCAAGTGGGCGAGACAAGTATTCAGGAGATCCAGAGCCTCCTGCCTCCCTTCGCCCTCCAGGGTGTTGATCCCGCCAAGTAAATTGTCTTCGTTACTCATGTCCAATATCAGAACTCAGAGTATAAAATAAAAAAAAAATTAGAGCGAATTCAACACGTTCAGGTCAATAATGTCACTCACTCAACGTTCGTGAGCAAACTGATTAAAGTTCCACTGGGGTAACCACTTTATACTTTGTAAGATATGTACATACATATATGTATCATAGTATATATACAAGTTTTGTAGATGTAAACAGAGGGTGCGAACTCCAGAAACTCATGAAGAAAATAAATAAATAACATATATAAACCCAATACCAATGAGGATTTAATAATATTTTAAAAACAGAAAAGGAACTCATCCCTTTTAGAAAATATAACAAACTGATTTAGTATATTTTTAAAAATGTTCAATAAAGAATATTTTTCATATTTTAACAAATATTGGAGATATTTTCAGGTAACTCATTGGCTGACCAATTACCAATAATAGTTTAGCTTATAGCCTCCCTGGCATCTCATATTGAAATGGGTACCATTTTCAATAATGGGCGAACTTTGCGAAATCTTAAAGGTGCACTCATTTTGCCTTAAACCATCGGAAACGTCCACAACATATTCATAAACAACGACAGATTCTGCGGAAAGCCAGTTAACGACACTGAAATAAACCAAAATTAAATTTAAATTATTTAAATTTAATAATGAGTTTTTTATAAAAACTACCGATTAATTAAAATCCATTTAATACATACTTATACTTGGTACCAGGCAGCTTGTCGAGGGCTGTGGTCAAAAGTTCCTTAGCAGCCACTAAATCATCGTCCTTTAAATGTGTTGTAATAGCAGGAACCTTAAGGTTTCAACGCTAATATAATATACGTTAATTATTAATAATTAATCTCATCTAACCTCGGCAAAGGCTACGGCTAGAATCACGCTGCAAACCAGGATTACTTTCAGAGAGTGCATTTTTCCCGAGCATTTATTTTAAACTAAATTGGCACAGACCTAGTTTCCGCCTTTATATGAACAAATCTCATATAATACATACATACATTTATTAGAATTAATGTAAAGTATATTTTCTTTGTTATAAAATAAAAGTCATTTACAAGCTCTTATCAAATTTACATATTGTGACAGGAGCTGTTACGTTACTTAAACGTTGATTAACCTATTACAACCTTTTTTTGCGGGTTTTTTATTTCGCGCAAATCAATATTTCTAAGAATTCAACTAGATTAGGAATTGTTCTTTAAAAAACCAACGATCATAAAGTTTCAACAGATCTAAATGATTATTAATTAATAATTAATTGAAATAATTACTAAACATTGCCATATATAAACAATTACAAAAAATATCTATACAGCTTCCCCATTTGAAAAAATTAAATCCGCACAAATTGATACTATTTTTTTGTAACATCCGTTGCGTTAACTGATGATGTCGACGTGAACATTGACTAATTAAATTCACACAATAGTTTAGAATGAGAGAACAACTCATTTGCCATCTGCTATATAGAAGCAAACTGGTTTGCCAACCAAACTGGTTACATAATAACGAATCAGCGGGGAGTTTTTTATATTTCGTATTCCATTTTATGAATTTACACGCCCCCTCTTCCCAAAAAAGGTGTTCCCCTGGTGAGTTAATAATATTATTAATAAGTTCCTTATATTTACAATTAAATATTCTGAGAAAGATTAATGAAAATAAGTGTAAATCTTCTAAATTGGTTATGAATTCGTATAGTTTCTGAATTCTGTTAAGTCTTTCCTAAAAAGAATCTCAGACTCCTTGAAAGAATTTAGAATTGTTGTTTAAACGATTTTTTTATTCAAATTGTCCACTTAGGGACATATTTTCACATTGATTGAAGAAACATTTCCTTATTTCGATTGCCGGTTATTTACCAGGTGCGGTCCAGTTCACCTTCATCACCACACTTGATCTTGATGTTGGTACCGTCCTTCTCCAGCCAAGGCTGAGTCCAGATCTTCACAGTGCAGTCCTTCTTGTCGTTGCCATTCTTCAGTTCCACCTCGTAGGTATTGAGACTTCCTGCCACCACCTGATGAGTTACAGATTTCACGTTGATGGCTCTGGAGGATAGGGAAGAGTCATGCATTAGTTTTAATATTCAGTCGGATTAGGACCTTAACTTACTTGTAGCTAGGACCGTCTCCAGTGGCCAGAGTGTCGAGGGTGGCATCCAAGAGGTCAATAGCCTGCTTCCTCTCGTCTCCCTCCAACTGCTTTACACCTCCAAGAACTTGAGCTGACGAAAAGGCAGCCAAGCTGAGGAGGACCAGGCCCAGAATAAACAACGACTTAACTCCGTTCATGTTGCTGTCTCGACGACTGTGAGAGAACTGATTTGATCACTCGGTAATGCGACCCAATATATATATGTACCTGCCATCGCTGTGGGAGGGCGACGTGTCAATGGAAAAATACGATAGGAAGATGTCACCAGAGAGGGTATATCGGGCTAGTTCCATACTAGTAAGAGTTTAAACTACTATATTCTCTCGCTCTCTGAAAGTAAATGTATAAATCAATAATAGTTCTGATGACACATTTGTAATTTGTAAATGTATCATGTCTGTAATTTATATACGTACCTAATTTACTTACATCTATTTAATTCCCTGCTGGGCAACAGCAAGTCTAATACTTTTGACAATAAAATTCCTATTTAAATATGTATTTTAAGTATTATAAAGTCCGCCCGTTTAAATTAGCATCTATTTACATCGTATATGTATATATTCAATATTCCGAATAAACAAGGCTATTTGGAAAAATATTCTACTATATTTAGGGTCACAAAACCCCGGACTTGCTAATTAATTGATTTGTGAAAGATAGAAAGCGTACTCAAGGTGATAATAATCTGTATAGGACCTCTTGATCTTTTCAGATTGACAGAGCATTTGCGGTTTTCCATAGAAAAGCTGTTCAAACAGTTAAGCAAACCACACTCTTTAAACTCACTTATATATATGTAGACAATATTTATAATCAAGGCTTCAAAACAAACACAAACAAACACGTCTGGCTTGCAGGGGAAATCACCTTTTATCAGTGCCTCGTGTTCGATAGTAGTTCGTAGATATGATCTATGACTCTAACGTCCTATGTGCAAGCTTATATAAGTCATTTCTATTTGATAAGTAGAATGCATTATAAAGCAGCTCGAATGCAATTATTTGCTTTTTTATATGCCACTTGTGACAGTTTTTAAATAATCAGTTTAAATTAATGATGAGCTTCTTAAAGTTCAGAACTGTTTTCTTAGAATTTTTTCTTTTGATAATATTAATTGATACATATGCAAAAATTATACTTGTTTATAAATTATAAGTGAGTTGAGCTTTAAAATCACAATTTTAAATGTTCACTTTTTATGTCTTGTCTTGGAGCCAGACAGATTTTGTATGACTGATATGATATGGTAATTTTCCACTGTTTCTTCTGATTTCAAAAGAATTTTCAACAAGCATTACTTTATATTGCGGCGCAGTTCGTTGAATCAATGATCTATCTGCTATCTCCGATGAGATTCGTTACATAGACAAGACAATTTTTAAGGCAATGAAAACCATTTAATGATGTATTTATTTCCAGCATACCAATCGATTCTTCAAAACAAAAGCTCTGAGGTACAAACTTAAAAGTCTTACAAACTAGTCTCTCTTTTTACAATAGTTTTTATATATGTTCAGTTTTAAATAACGCATTAATTAACGATCTATCTGCTGTTCGATGCACGACGATACCATGTGGCTGAGGTAACATCCGGGCAATTTCCTATCGAAATTGTTATTTGTATGATTTTTTTTTAGGATAAGAGGTTTCAAAAATACAAGGCTGCTCTGCTTCCCTTGGGGAAGTATATATGAAACCCGAAAACACCATTGGTTCCTTCGGGGGCGAGTGGTTTAGGTAGCGTCTGCCATCCATCTAGATGTGAATGTGCACATGGTCCAGCAACTGCGCTCGATCATAAAAAATGGCCGAGCACATTTCGCATTCGAAACTGCGCGTCTTCCGCTCCGGTTTCCCAGCCGCTGCCGCCTTGGCCGCCGCATCAGCGGCATCGGCGGCTGACACGACTTCTGAAATTGAGAAGAATCCGCTGCCCACATCGGCAGTGCTGGCACTGGCAGGACCGTTTACATTGTAGGCATCCACCCCGTAATTGAGGTACGATGACGAACTGCCGACCTTGCTGGCAGCGGTGCTCACTTTCTTGGCCGTCACTCCTGGATCAGTGTTGGATTGGCTAGCGCTGTCACCAATCCGTCCTCCTCCTGCGGATCTCTTGTTTCCTGTCCTTGGTCCACTGGCAGTGATCATACGATGACGAGAAGTTCTGGCGGCCGAGAATGATGACGGCGACGGGGTGTTGCCACTTGGCACTCTGATCCTTTGACTCTGACTCTCCAGCATCTCTCGCAAATCCGGAGACGTAGGCTCGATCTTAATCAAATTCTGCTCTTCTTCTGGCAGAAACTGTGGCGTGGTCGAGGATTCGCTGGTGAATCGCAGGCGGGCATTGCGTTCGTGTTTAAGCGGCGAGCGGAGAATATCCTCCAGGTCGTTCACATTGCTGGGGTTAAATTTTTCATAGGTTTTCTCCCGAAGCAAGGCAGCGTCTATGAGGAGGTTGTCGTCATACATCATTTGGACACGATGCTGCTGCTCCTGCTCCTGCTTGATGTGCAGGGGACTGGAACTGATCTGGTTGGGAGGATGGGTAGCCGGTGAAATAATTTCGTAGTCATCCACGATGTTGGAGGCTCTGCTGCGCGACTTGTCCAGGCTACTCAGATTGCTCGTCTCCGTGCGGGTGATGTAGGTCTTCGAGCGTGTCTTCTTCGCCAATTCTCCGCCGGCCGTTCCCTTGGACGGTACCTTGGCCTTTTCCGTGTGAATCATTCGAGGTCGCGAGGCAGCAGCTGTCTTTACGGTTGCCGATTTCTTTCTGCTGCGACTACTGGAAGTTGATGTAGAGGCTGAGGCGGAGGCTGATGATGTAGCAACTGAGCTTGCTGCCGAGGGATTGGAGTTGCCAGGCTGCTTCGTCTGTTGCTGCATCTGCTTGGCGCCCCCTCTCGTCTTGGGCATAGTCGCTGAGCTCGCAGGCTGGAGATGAGTATCGTTGACCACCACCAGTGAATCGATTTGAAAAAGCGCCACCTGACTGTCCTGCAGAAACTTTTCCTCCCAAATGCGATCCGATTGCTGACTGCTGGTGGAGTCATATCGCAGCTTGGCCTTGTTCTTCTCTCGGACAGGCTTCGCCGACGATGCGCCGCCATTGGAAACAGGTTCAGGTTCCGTTTTCACGGATGCTGATGCCGACGACCTCTTGCGCTTTTCTTTTTTGGGCGACGACTCGGCCATATTAAATAGATCGTCCACGTTCTCCACGTCAAAGTCGCAAAGGTCAATATCGCTGGCGTACTCCTCACCATCGCCATCGCCCCCCAAAATCTCCTCTTCGTCGCCTCCGCCGTTGGAATCCTTGTGTTCCGCCCGCATGTGCGCAATCTCGTGCGGCTGCAGCTTCCGTCGACGCTTATACTTTCGGGGTCCCGTCTGCAAAAAAGTTGAGGAAATTAAAGAAAAGGAAGGGGAAAGCAAGGGCTATCGGTGAACTTACCACTGGTTGACGCTGCTTGGCGGTGTTCGAATCACTGTGCTGGATAAGATGCTGTATAAGGTCATTAGATGAGGACAGATCCTCGGAACAGACCGTGCAGTGGTAGGTATTTCTCGTCACGTCCAATCCAGAGTGGTGGGAGCGGATGTGTTCCCGCAGTACAACCCGCTGATTAAAGGCACGCGGACAAACGGAACAGGCGTAGGGCTTCTCCCCCGTATGGATCCGCTCGTGCTTGCGCAGGGTACCGCCATCGGCGAAGGCCTTCCAGCAGTAGCGACACCCGTAGGGGCGCTCACCCGTGTGTATGCGGACGTGGATCTGCTGGGAACTGCGTGAACCGAATGTCTTGCCGCATTCGTGGCAGGGAAACAGTTTACCCGGTGATGTGGTGCTGTGCGAGTGACGGTGATTGGAAAGTGTACGCCCGTCGGGAAACTCCTCTTGGCAGACCTCGCAGATGACGGATTTATCCCGATGCGAGGCCATGTGCCGCTTCAGGCGCGCCTTATTGTGAAAGTTTTTGCCGCATTTGGAGCACGAGTGGCACTTTTCGCGGGAGTGATCCCAGGCATGCTTAATCAGGGCCTTGCGGTCGCGACACTCCTTGCCGCACAGCACGCAGGAGTTGGCCTTCAGTTCGTTAGGATGGCGGGCGTGCAGATGCCGCTTAATGGCCTGCTCCTCGTAGAAACTTATGCCGCAAAGGACGCACCTGGAAGGAAATTTCGGATTGAACAGGTTTCGATTGGAAAGCGGAACTTTTGGGACTCACTTGAAGGGCGGAAACCTCGCATGGATTTCGGCGTGGGAAAGCATCTCCGAAGCACTAGGAAATGATTTACCGCATGTCTGACAACAGTGACCCCCGTTACCATCTTTGGCCTGATCCCCGCTAGCAATAATGTCCGAAGAGCTTCCGTCTCCTGCCGCCACCGTCGCAGGCTGATCCTGCTGCTTGAAATGCTGTTTGGCATGTCGCCTCAGTAGATCCTGGCGATGGAAGGAGATGCCGCACTCGTTGCAGTAAAACTCTCCGTAGAGCTGCTCCTCCGGCTCCGAAGTTTCACTGGCACTATCGTCGCCTGAGGCGGGATCATATTCAGAGTTGCTCTCTTCAAACTGATGCGTCTTTTGGTGATCCTGCAAGCTGCTGTTGTCCCAGAACATCTCCTGGCACTGGTTGCACTCAAAGGGAGAGTCCACGCGATGGTTCTGCAAGCCAAATTGGAATAATTAGTGGTAGATTTTTGGGTAAACCTGTTTCCAGGTATAAAAGCCACATCACGTTAAGGTTTTGAAGCCTTGCCATCCCTTATTACCTTAGTGTGCGAGACTAGCGCCTTTTCCCGAGCAAAAGCCAATCCGCATTGCTGACACACGAAAGGCTTGCTGTCATCCAGAACCGGAAAGTTTGGCTGCGGCGCTGGCGGTGGATCAATGGCCACGGGTGGCGGTATGGACACCACTGGCTGAGGCACAGGCTCACTTTCCATATAGTCCCGCAACTCACTGGACGTTGGCTTATCGGTAATAACGATAAACTGGCTGCTCTCCTCCTTGGGCTTCAGCCTGCTTATTCTACCGCGTGACGGACCCGGAGGAGGAGCCACCGATGATGTGTAGCTGGCCACAAATTGAACCTCGCTGTTGCAGACTAGTTGCTGTTGTTCCTGTTGCAGCATCTGTTCATGTTGCACTTGTTCCTGTTCCTGATCCTGCTGCTGTTGTTGCTGCTGATACAGGGGCCACTCCTGCTCGTAGTAGTGATCATCAATCTGCCTGTGGCCGTGATTCTCAAATTTTATGGAAGAAGACGAAACGGCAGCGGCGGCGGCTGCCTCGGCATCCGCAGCATCTTGTGCCTCGGCGTGGGCCTTAAAGTGGCTAATAAGCTCCGCCCGGCGTGAGAAGCGTGCACCGCACAACTTGCAAAGATGCGGTCGATCGTTCTGGTGGGCCAGCATATGGTTGTTCAAGCTGGCCTTCTTTCGAAAACGTCGGCTGCAAAAGTCGCAGGGATATGGTCGCAAAGCCGTGTACTCATCCTGCTCCATGTCCAAGAGTTCCTGAGAGCTACTGATGCCAGCTATCTGCTCAGCGGCAATTTCCACGCTGTAATAATAAGAAATTGGGTAAATTAAACTGATTTTAGACGGTAGATCTATAACTCACCGCTCGGCTCCTTGGTGCTGCACCCAATCATCGGTGATGACCTCTTCGGTGACCACTTGGGCGTCGTCATCAAAGGACTCCGCATAAGCCACCGTTGTGCCATCGGCGGTAACCAGGACAGTGCCCTCGTTGGCGGCAATAATCTCGCTCAGCTGGCCATCGCGCGCCATAAAGATCAGGTTCTCGGCAGCCATATGGTCCAGGTCAGCATCCGCATCCCCGTCCCCATCTGGGTCACCGTCCGCTCCTCTCACCATATCGTCGCCATCGGCGTCTTCGTGCTCCAGAATGTCTGTCTCGGATGAGTCGCCTGCAACGGGGTGGTGCTGTATCCACTGGATGCCGCCATAGTCCTGGTTGTTCATCACTCACTGACCCTGGCAAAAGGAGAGATCGTACGTAAACACATAAACAAAAGCTGAGAATTGCACGACAAACGAGCAACAATTGTCTCTGCCGCTTAACATGTGCTCAGAGGCCGAAGACCGTGGGAGAGGGAGAGTGCGACTGCGAAGTTGCCATATTTTGGTTAGATTTGCCTTAAATTTATAAATTTAAACACAAAAAGCTAGCGCCCGGAATACACATACTTAATATCTTTGGGAAATTAGTTATAGTTATAAATTAAGTCTTATTAATCACTGTTTTCATACAAAATCCTTTTGTTTTTGTTAGTTTTTCAGGGGTGGCAGTACTTTGCGTGATTCCAACATTGATGACAAAAATACATTCCTTAGCTAGATTTGGCAGCCCTTTGTTTTACAAAATCTTAAATAATGAAATTAGTTAAAAATATTGAAGTGGTTTTCAATCTAAATGATAATGTTCCACAAGCATAAAAAATATAGTAGAAAGTTTACATTTTTTAAAATCTATTTTATATCAAATAATTATTTGTTTCAAATTTTGAGATTTTAGCCACATCTTATAGCATCACCGACTTCCAACCGTCGGCCACACACTTGTTGTCTCGCTCGCACCCACGGTGTTCGCCCATATTGCACGGCTTTTGTGGTGTCCAATCTTTTTTTACACGCAAAATATTCCAACTTATAAACACCAATTTGGGTCCATAAATGAGGTTAAGTCGGTGTTTTTATTTATATTCCAGACCGCAAGCTCGGCGTTGATGTAAACAAAGCCCTGGCAATTCCGTTTGCGCCTGAAAAAATAACAGACAGCCGTCGCCATTCTGACCAAACGATTACATCACACACACCACACGCCCGAAAAGTCTAGCACTTCCCAAGTGGAATTATTTTATTTTAAATATCCGACAAGGTTGTCGGTGTCATTTTGAGGTTAAACATGTTGAAATATAACAAGCGGCCGGCGGTGCGTTTGTTTACCTTATATCCAAACTTTAAGCTGATTGCATATTTTGATGCGTCCGTTTTTAAATGCGGCGAAAAGTTTTCTCGCAAAATGCCCACGAACGACCGGAGAAAGAGGAATTGCCATTGCGTTGCTCGGTTCTTCTTGGTCTTCTTCACACTGCTATTCGCAGGAATGTCGGTGCTGCCACCTCTTATTATATGGGGCTTGCCACATCTTAGAAAATAGCTCGGTGTTAACGGCAAAAAGTGTTGAAAAGCTGTGTTGCGAAACCTTAATTTAATTTAAAAACCTTAACGTTTTATACATATTTTTCATAAAGAATATAAAAAGCACAATTTAGAAATTAAAGTTGCTAGAAACAGTTGTAATTAGTCTCGGCACTTTTTATATGAATCCAATTATATAGCTGCATCAGCCTTCGCTGCAATATGTCTTTATTATTTTATTATTTTATGTTTATATAAAAGATTTAAGCATCGTTGACTGATTAAGCTACGTATATTTGTATAACATTTTCGTTTTTTGATAAACAACTCCATCAAGCTTGTCGAATAATAAAAAATAAATATTAGATTATTTTCTTCTTTATTTGACTTTATATTTTCTTTAGTTTTTATTTCAATATTATGTTTTGCGAACATCTGCGAGTGTTTTGCCAACAATTATGATTCGTTATTAATTAAACAAGCAGCAAAGTTAATAATTTAATCAGCGTCTATTGCCAATTTTCGTAACTAAAACGAAACAACTGATAAAACAAGTTAAATTTCCGTTGGGCCTACGAATTAGTATAAATATGGCACGCGAATAAAGTTGGGAACGTATTGTAATTTGGAAACAAAGATATAATCATGCTGGCATCCAAGTATATCATCCTGATCGTGGCCCTTTCCTGCTGCCTGAATGGCGTCCTTGCCGTCACCTGCGCCGACGACCCCTCGGACCCCGCGTGTATAGACTGCCTTAATGACACCACCGATTCTTTAGAGTGCACCACCACAACCACAACGACCACTACAACGGTGGCTCCTACCAGCACCTCCACAGTGGCTCCCGTTGTTGCCGCCACCACAAAGAAAGCGGGCAACAAGAAGAAGGTTACGGTTAGGAACATGAAAATAAAGTCCACACGGACGATTAGGATTAAAAGATCGGGCTAACACAAAATTTGGAATCGATAATGAAGAACAATAAATACAAGTTAAAATCTAAATTATCTGTGTTTTTTAAACATTTATATCATAATTGGATGGCAATTATAAATGATTGCAAAAGTCATTGCATACTTGTAGGCTTATTTGAATTGTCACAATACAGCAGTGTGTACTATCTTTTATACAATAGATATATTTTATTATGTTTGTTCAGATGTTTTATATATATAAAAAAATAGGAAAAAACTGATTAAATTGGGGATTAATTTCACGTGTTTTAAAACAAATATTTATCCATTTGTTAAATTCCATTCCCATAGTAAAAACCTTTATTATTTGTATTCTCCATTTTAAAATCGATTTATTTGTTTTCTTTTTTAAAACCAATTTTTATTCCTTATTCGCGTTATAAAGTTGCCGAAGAAGTTGCGTATTCGGCCGATCCGTGATCTCCTGGTTGTGGCCACGGTGAGCGGAGCAGCTGTAGTTACCGGGGCGAAAAGCTTGTGCAGACACTCAATATGCGTAGGATATATACGACAGTCAATGCAGGATGTATTTGTGGGTTCCACATCGCAGGTTACCGCCGAAACGCCATCCAGGAAGTGATACAGGGCCAGGAATAGTAGAATATATTTCGGAGACATCATTGTGGATATTCACTATTCAGAAGACTGGGCAAATGTGACTAAACCATAGTCTTATAACTTCACAAAACTTGGTTAAAAGAAACCAAACTTAAGATCAAGGTTTATACAGGTGTTTGGTAGGGAGAGAGTATTGGCTTTAAAAATCTTGGGAGCTAACAAGTGGGAAAGTAATACGGTGGATACTGGGTACAACATTTTCTCTAAAAAGGTATTAACATATTTTTTTATTTTTATTATTATTATTATTATTTTATTTTATTATTATTATTGAATTTTTCGGATAAAAAAACATAATTTTCTTTTTCTTACTCCTAATTCTTTCTTTTAAAGATAAAATATGTCTTACGTATACGTAATGCCAGCTCTAACCGCATTAAGTATACGCCACCGGTTACCAGTGTTCCCATCTATAACAACAGTCTTTTTCTTCCTCCTCCCACATGCTTTCACTCACGCACATTACTCTCTTTTTATTTGATTATTTCTCTTTTGTCTAAGAGCACGCACACACGCAGCCATATGCAAACGAACGCCAAAGCGCGCCAAACATTTGTTGTTGTTTTGGCCGCGGCGTTGCTCTGCTTTTATTTTTATTACTCTGCCTTTGGATCCAATCCTCCTCTCTTTGTTCAGCCGTTCGATGTTCGCCGCTGGGCAGCGCGCAGCGAAGCAGCAAACGAGCAACGAGCGGCAACGGCGGCTACTTAATTTTCGTTTTGGCGTGGATCGGATTCGGATCGTGGCACGGATCGGTTAGCTATAGCCTGCTCGAAAATACGGCGGAAAAGTCGGAAAAGTTCGGCCCGGACTGGAATTCTGTATTTGTTTACCATTTCGTATCTATGACCGCGCGTGTGTGTTTGTGTGCGTGAAAACAATCCACACAATCAGTGCGCCATCTAGCGGTCACAGTGGGTGAGTTTTGAATGCGGAAAAACTGGGGGGAAAAAGAGTGCAAAAAATGCAGGCAGAAAAATCCAAAAAAGCAAGGAAAACAAAAAAGTAACCGCCGTTCTTTTGACAGGCGGCGACGACATAAAATGTCAAACTGTCGATCAACATCAAGGCGAAATATTCAAGATGCGTGTCTTAAATGCAAAAGAGGAGACTCCTCACACCAAGCTCACACGCACACACTGGCGCAGTGCTAAATGCTGTTGCAAATGGTTGCCATTTATGCAATCTGCCAGTCCCCCACTTCCCCCCTTTGCTTACTTTCAGCGCCCATGTTAATCTGGCTGCTGATCTCTTTGCATTCCCGCTCTTCCCTGGAATGGAATGCGTTTAATTCGAATTTGAATTTCTGTTTTCATCACTTATGTTCCATGCACAGAGGGAAAATATTCAAGGAAACTTTGCAAATGATAAATAATACAATATGTTGTGTTTTTAGTATATAAATAGTCGCATTGATTAATTTAATACAAATAACACCATTGTTTCTGTGAGTCAAATTTCTGATTAAATTGCTTATTTTATCTACACTATACAAATTTGTTTGTACTTTGTACAAATCTGTAATTCAATGCTAAATTACTGATATTTTCACCTTTACAGAGATCACAACGACACAGGTTTTAAGAAAACTGTACCTTTTGTCTGAGTCTGCTAAAATATATAACATTTCTTATAAAAATATCACATATTTTCTGTAATTTTTAACAACATTTTGCTTCAGTGTATAGATTATTCTTCTCGTCGAGGGTCTGGGTTTTGCTTTCGCTTGTTTTTACAACGCAAAACACTTGTCCGCCTGCCTCCCAGTCTTTTTGAAGAAATCAAAGCTCAAAACTTTAATTAATATTCCGCACACACTCCCCCACAGATACTCGCACACACACACAAACTGGACATACCTCGCTTAGTGTGTTGTTGCATAGATTTAATTTTATTGCATTTCACTGCTTTTATTTCGTAGCTCACTTTGTGTTTCGCTTTTGATCCCATAAGTTATTGGATCGGATTATTTGTGTCTGTTTGGCACACGACTAGCTGGGATATATAAAGTCGGATTTTTATTGGTTGGGGCTATCCGTGAGATAATCCGTCATCTCGGTGTGAACCCTGTACGTGTATAAATTTTGAGTTATTTTTGGAAGGAATTTATGCAAAATCAATTGGAGTTTCTTACGATTTTACATATGTGACTGGAGAGTTAAGTTTTGGATATCAACTTTATTCTTGTACAATTACATTTCGGATTGTTATAACCTCATTTCTATAAACCCACATACATACTGTTTAAAGTGTAGATTAATTCATATTATAATTAATGTAAAAAGCTAAAAAAAAAAACAGCTCTCAAAAATCAACAAAATTCAATGATAAAATTCGATGCATAATCCAGTTTTGATTAATATAAAAAATTAATATGTTCTATTAAATATTCTGAACTTCAAGCTCCTGTAAATACAACTACTATTCCCCTAACACCACACTTTCTCTGTGCCAAATTTTCAACCTGCTTACGCTTATCATTTGCTCATTTGCATTGCCCATTTGTGCCATCTGTTTGCATTCCTCCCAGGCAAATGCCATTAATTTGACTATTCGCCAGCACCTGAGCAGCAGAACAACACACATGCCAAAGCCACAAACCAGGCCCAGATGTTTCGATTGAGGGAAGGCCAACAAAATCGGTCGGGGGTAGGGGAAAATATGTATGTGGGGGAAATTATTTTCAAAGCTTGCACTATCCGAATGCAAATGAAACAACAATACTATCAACAACAGGTTGCGAGTGATGTGCCGACGACGGACCACTGACAAATGAAAAGCAATTGAACTAAATTTTAATTGTTGGCCATATTCATTGTCATAAAAACTAATCAATTTAATGATCTCATCGAGGTCTTTATGCGCCTGTTGACAACTTTGTATTTATTTTATTTTATTCATGTAAAGTGGCCAAAAAGGCGAAGCTCGTAAAACGTGCGTGCCAGCGCCATCGAGTCGCATTTTCTAGTGGTTTCGGTGGTGGCTTTAGTGGCTCCTGGCGGCTTCTGTTTAGCGCTGTGATGCACCCACATTTCGCATATATTTTTTTGGCACAAATTCGCTTGCTTGGCTGATCGCGATAAGCGGAAAACCGCATTAAAAAGACCCGTCGCGAAATGTTAAAAATGAAGAGGAGAAGGGCGCAACAGAAAAAAGCGCATCGAACATTGCGATCACAAGAAATGTCAGAGTGAAATCCATCAAAATCGCAGACAGCGCACAAGATTCCTGGGAATTTTACGAAAATATACAGCACGTTTCAGAATCTTAAGACAGGGAAAGTTTATACGTTTTTAACAGGTTTTTGGCGGTGCACTGGAAAAAATTAAGATATTCATTTTTTATCTGATAATTTAAAGTTTATTGTATTGTATAATATTGTATATACATTTTTATAAAATAAACACTCAATAATATGAACAATATATATTTTAAATAAATTTGTATATACATATTTTGAACTTTAAATGAACTTTAAATGTAAACATAGAAAATTACTTATGTTTACAAAAGCTTTACAATATCAAAAATCTATTTAATTTTTGTATGATGCCTTTATTCTTCATTCATTTATCACTCAACAAAATTGTGAAACATACAATATTTCATTACCTTAAAAATAAACACAGCAATTTAAAAACAAATTTAAAAATTTCTGAAAATCACGACTCGAAGTCCAAAGAAAACAAATGTTTCACCACAGCAAATACGCTTTATATTAATTTAAGCGAAAATGAGTTGTTCCAAAAAGAAAACAAAACATAAAACAAGTCAAATTTCCTGTTAAAAATGCAATGGATGTGTAGGTGGAAAATTGAAATGCTTTGGCCGTACAACATTGCGTATGCGTGTTTTTGTCTTTCTTCTCGCTCCGTCTCCCATTTTCGCATCAGCTGTTTGCTGTGCTACATTTTCCTCAGCTGCGCTCTCCTTGTCTTGAAATTTGCTCTAGTTTCTTGAAAATATATGTATTTATCTATTTAAACTCAGGCGATGCGAAGAATTCACTTTAAGAATTTGCTCTTTTTATAAATAAATTAAATAGAATTGAGTGAGCTTTTCCCGCCTCTCTTTGCCAGCTCTTTGACTATTTTTCTGCAGCTCTTTTGTGGCATTCTCTTTTTTCTAATTGAAATTTTCTGTTGTTGTTTCGGTCGTCCAGCAAATTATTTTAATTGTTTACAAACGATCTCGTTGTTGTTGCACAAATAAATTGTCTTCTCTCTTTGCCTCGCTGACGTAGTAGTTGGGGGCATATTTATTATAAATTTTATTGGCAGCGAGGCGATGCGACGGCCAGCGGCGATTTCAATTTTTTGAATAACTTAATTTTTTTGTATTTCTTTATTGGCCGTTTGACAAATTCGAAGAGCCCAAAGCGAGCGGCGACGCTTCAATTGATTTATTCGATTGCGATTGAATTCGGCAGCGAGCCCGGCGCCCAATTGCAAAACTCTTTTCAAACGATCTTGTAAATTGCCCGCCGCTATATCGTCAATCTTTCGGATCGCGTTGATCGTTGATTGTCGCCTTTTTCCTCCGTGTTTTTCGAGCTGTAAGTGCGCCCTTCGATGCGAATCATACGTGCTGAATTAAATATATAAAATATTTTTCCAATAAACCATGAAATCTGATCAGGAGCGAATCATACAGAGCTGAAAGTTTTTAATATTTATTTATTTAAGAAAATGTGAAATAGAGGTATAAAACATTAAAAGATTGTTTAATCAGTGTTTAATTTCTGGAAATCTCTGTAAAAATATTTAAATTAATAAATTTTTATTTTATTAAAGATATACAATATATTTATACAAGGTTTTAAGCCCGGCTTTGTGCCACCATATTCAAAATTGCAAAGATAAATGATAAAATATAGAAACTGTCCTATTAAAACCTTTAATTTTATATGATTATATTCCTATTCAAAGGTTTTATCTAGAATTTAAAAATATTTTTGTATCCCACCTTGTAAATTTATAATATTTTTATATTTCTTAAGAGTTTCTTTATATTTTTTTCTATTTGAAAACCCCCAAAATTAAATTCTATTTTGTAATATTCGTTTTATGCAACCTTTCCTAATTTTCTTAATATTAAAATTCCCATAGATAATCTCCAATAGGGCATTCCAAACATTTTTTAGACGGAAAGCATAGCCTTTTATTTATAGATATCCATTCACTATTTTTAGAAACTTGCAACATGAGTTTGCTAGCCGAAATTAACTGAAATCTTTGTTTACTCCTGAGAAAGTGCTATTAATTAATTACTAAATGCGAAGGCGAACAATAGAAATTTCACGTGAATTCGCAGACAGGTGATACAGACAGGGAATTGGGGTTGAATTTTAATGGGGAGTCTGGGGCAGAGCTATCCTCTAAATGCCTGGATGACTCTGCTCCACTTGATCTTGGATATTTTATTATTATTTTTGTTTTTGTTTTGGGCTGATGGATGTCGCCAGGGGCACATTAATCCCGCTTTATGCTCGGACTGATGTCGATGTTGCTGCCGCAGCTTCTGCTGGCAACGTCGCATTTACCTAAATTGGAATATCCGGTAAAACGTAATGAAAATCGTAGCAATCAAGCCGAAAACACATACAGGCACAGGCGGAATAAATGTGGGGGATGCCCCCGAGGGGAATGGCACTCGCACATTGATATGCAAATGAATGTCACCATCTTAAATGAAATAATCGTCTTAAACGAAGGCAGAAGAGCAGCGCAGCAGCGGCAGCTGCCCCAATCCCGATCCCAACCCCATTCCCTTGTAGCTTTAATTGCTTTTCTCGATTCTCAATTCTCTGGGATTCTGTTTTCCAACCTTTTACGAGCTTTTCTTTTTAACGACTTGTGTACTTAATAATTTCGTATTTAATCGCTTGTAAAATGCATCTAATGCAAGGAATATTTTCAATGTCAAATTATACAGATTATACTCCCCCAAATATTATTCACTATATTTAGATGTTCGTGAGTAAACAAAAACGAAAACTTTAGAAACTATTTTCTGGTTCTACGATGAACACTTCCAAGAATTTCAATTGGGTTACATTGTTGTAAACAATACAGATGGGATATACATATATACCAAAAGCACACTTCCAGTTCTGTGGTTTCCTTCACACAAATTGAAAATATATTTAGCTAAATTCCCAGAGGCAGAAGAGGAATATAAATAAGTTATTACCTTACCAATTTATTTTATTCAACACATAAAATGATGTAATAAATGGAATAATTCTTAAAATATTTCAAATCTTCTGACAGAATTGAGAAACTCTGCTGTAAGCTTTAAAAACATTATCAACTGTTAGAAAAATAAAAGTCTGTGAATAGAGAAAAACCCATAATTTATGGACTATGTGAAAACGGACATCATATCAATGGATATTTCTTGTTTGCGCAATCAATGCGGAAATCAACAGAAACCAACGAAAGAATTCGTTAATACAATTGCCTGGCCATAAAATCAAAACTTTTCCATCAAGGTTTCGACACAAATTCGATTCGAATACACACTTTTATATATATAAAATGCTCGAGTGTTGATGTATTGATTTGAAGGGGGCTCGGGGGCGAGTTTCTCGCACCAAATCAGAAACCAGAATCGAAATCAATATGCAGCGCGAATGTGAATTGACTTATCAATAATAAAAAGAAATATGCCAATAAAAATATCTTTCTGACATTTCGGAGCGACGACTCCCAACTAGGGAGCCAAGTACAAATTGCCTGCATGCCTGAGTTTGTGGCTGGGTTTTATGGCCCTTGTACTTAATAATTTAATGGACTAATTGCGGTTTGTGGTCAGCACAGCACACACACTTTAAACTGGGCCGAAAGGAAGTTGTTAAATGGCAGCAACGAAGCACTAAAATCCTAAACAAAAGCCGAAGCTCTGCCAGTGCATCTCCGGAAAAATATTAATAAATATGTTTTTGTCCTCACCCTGCATTTCCGGGCGTGATTTTCGGGTGGGTAAAGGGAAAATCGGAAAACTTCCGCTGGGAAACCGTTCTTTGGCTTTTCTTTCAGTACTTTAGTTTTAATTTTTCCAATTCCCCTTTTGTCCCCTCCGCATTTATGGTTTCTGCTGCCTGGCGTGCTTTGCCATGCGCATATTTAATTAAATAAATTTGTTTAATATTAATCGTTGTGCCTTCCTATCTATCTTCTATGGTTCGCAGGTCTCGTTTCTATATACATATATGTGTCCAAAAACTTTGACGTATCCGCCGGAAGCACCTTAACGGGCCATAACAAGTGCAAAGCCATTGCCCATTGGCAGGTGAAGTAACTTCCCAAAAATTGGAGAAGTGAACCCCCAGAAAGTTAAGAGTTTTCCTCAGCAATTATCATAAGGAAGGAAAATCAATATGTCTGTGGGTGAGTACACAACAATAATTGGAAGCTCGTAAAAAATGTCATCGAAGATTTATGCTCTGGGGATTGTGGGATTAACTATATATATGGAAATGAAAGTAAATATATGATAGAAGATCTGAAAAAAAGGTAGAAGTTTAAAGCATTTCACGAAATTTTCTATTGTTCTAAGTATCTTTAAGCATCTTAAATATTCTCTGTATTTTCTTTGAAATTCCCAAAGTAATTAACACCAAAATCTGGTTGTCCAAGCTCCGAAAAACAAGGGTTTTTCGGTAGATCGATTGCGTTGCATCCCCTTTACCGTGTTGCATGTCCAGAACACGACATAAACATGACAAACTCGTTCACGCCCCGAGCTCACTTGACACCGAATCAAGTCGCATGGGGATCGGTTAGACCGGAGCGGGAGGAGGTGCAGGAGGAGGAGTTCTACACTGGCATTCTCCTAATGATCATGATCGGCCCATGAAACTACTGTGAAAGTGGTCCGAGTACGGGAGATACATTCAAGTTTCAGTGCTCGCACACACCATCATCACGCATTGGCAATTTCCCAGAACGCCAACGCATTTATCTTACGGATTGAACGATTAGTACGGGGGCCAGCACTGAACTGGAGCAATCCACTTAAGGTTGTCTCCAAAGACACCGAATCCAAACAAACAGCAATCGGTCGGAGGCGGGGCCAAGATCGTGTAGAGTCTACTTTGACTCCATGGCCCACCTAAAATCGGCAAAGTGCGATCTGTTCCCAGGGATTCTGGGTCTGTGTATCCATTAGATATTCAGCGAGGGTGGCGCTCAGGTCATCAGTCAATTTGTGAGTCGAGGCATTATAATAATGATGGAGATGATGGGAGTGTTGTATTAAGAACAAAGAAAAAACACATCTTAAAGGGATTTCAATGCCTTTCTTTAATGTTTATTTCTAATAATATTTATTTTCCATAAAGATCTCTATAAACAGCAAATCAAAACATCGGACAACCAGTCAGGCCTTCTAATTAGTCAGATTTTTTGGTCTGCATCTCTCATCCCCCTATTTTTTCCGGACTTTCCTTTCTCTCTTTTCCTTTTTGTTAGTTTTATTTATGTCCATGTCTGTTGACTAGAACAAATAATCAGGCAGCTGATATGGGAAATGGCGCAATTAAAATACAAAACACAATTTCCCAGCATCCAAAAAAGGGACAGAGAGAGATGGAGAATAAACAAAGTCAGTTGCCCTGCCCTCCCTTCGCGGTCTGCTGCCCGCATCGATATAGAGAGGAGCACTCTTCTTATAAATAGTTTTTGTCGCCGCTGTCTATGTAAATCATTCATTAAATCTGCATTGAATTTGGTCCATTCATACATTCATTCATCCATTCGCTAGCTTATTTGCTCTTTTTAATTGCAATCATTGCGAGTGGAGTGCTGGCTGTTTATATTCTGTTTAGGGTGATTTTTATGATCACAACTCTTCAGAATTTTCTATTCATTCATTCAGTATTGACAGGCCGAAGAGGAGCGAGAGACTGAGAAGTAGGTTCAACTTGTAATCAGTTCAGTGACTGTTGAGGAATTTCAGGATGGATTTAGTATTAATAATATAACAAGTTTAATGCATATTTTATAACTATCTACAAATAAGCTTTAGTCATTATATATTAATCTTTCTTAAGCCTTCAAATATTTAAAGTAAATAATGCCATTTACAACTTTACTTATTCACCCGATAGCCATAATATATATCTCATAAACTGATCAGCAGTTCTCCTACGTCATAGTCCTTGACGCAAGCAATTGAAAATTCATATGGCATTAATATTTCGCGTATTTTACAATAATAATGAGTCAGTTCGTTCAATCGATGATCCATCCATACCTTGTTCTGCTGTAAAGCAGGCGCACCTAAAATACCAATTATACTCTTTGTAAATATTTACGCAAATTAATTTTCACTTGTCTGGGGAATTGCCTTTTGTTTCGCCAACATTCCTCTTTCTTTTTGGTCTTGTCTGGCGAGATATTGAGATAAAGAGATCGCTTTTAAAGATCGGGAAAAGTGGACCAGGGATACAATTGGAAGCTCCATAGTGTCTCTCATTGCCAGAGACGACGTCACATTCATCTATATATATATATACAGTGAATTGTTTACGCAAATTCCCATGTCATGTGCTTAATTGTGGAAACCAGCAGTGGCTGCGGCAGTTGTTGATTATTTTACGGCTCAATTTCTTCCGCGAATCACTTATTGGTACAACTTTGCCAGCTACAAAAATATGAAGAAAAAACAAACCCAGACTCCGCTTATACATATATATATTCCTTGCTAAAAATAAGCCAGAAGACATTAGATGTCCCCAGACATTCATCTGCTACAAATGATTCTTCATAATTGAATTACATGCCCCGAGACAAGAGCGTAAAAATTTTAATTACACACCTCATAATCATACCAGAAACAGGAGTGCTGAGTGCCCTGCAGCCAAGGTGAGTGGGAGTTGGTCTAGCCAGGAGAATAGGGAATACATCTTAGGGAACATTAATAAGTAGTCTTTGCTTGGCTGGGTATAAGGAATCTTGATCAAAAATTCCGTAAGGGGAAAGTCAAAGATGCATGACTAGACTATGTGTGTGGGTCGAGAGTAGGATTGTGTTTGCGCAGAGAAACATTTTCCTAATTCTTAAAGTTAGCAATGAAAATTTATGCCGACAGGTTTGAGGAAGTATTTATGATTCAAGGATGCATTTTTACACTTTTTAAAGAATTTAATTATTAAAAAAGTATTTTGTGAAAGGTTTCTGAAATTTTACTATTTTCCTTTTTTAAAACTACACATTTTGAAGAAATTTTCTATGCTGCTACCTCTCCTCAAGTGAGTGTCTTAGTTCCCTCGAAGATCTCCTATTACAAGTGCCGTCTCAGCGAAATAAATCAAAATTTGATTTTCTTGGGGGCTGCTTGCTGCCTCAAAAAAAAAAGAAGAAAATAAAATGATCCTAAGTGCAAAGCGTTACAAGATCAACAACATCATTATAAACGTCATCGGAGATACTCTCTGGCAATCTGAGGAACCACATTTAGGGATCTCCGCACATATATCTAGACTGGAATGCGATGGCGTAATTAATGCTCCACTGATCCTCTAGAGAATGCCAATTGACATTTAACATCAACCTGTGGCTAGCACCACAATGGACCCCATAAGGTTGTATAATCTCCGAGAGAATTGTTCACCCTGACTTAGGATGACTTGGATGGCTTGGAGCAACTGCGCAGAAAGATGCCCTTGGCTAAATTTATTCCTTCCTCTTGCTTGGAAGTAGGTAAAAAACCAAGAAGACACGCGCTCCATGGGCGAGCAGGGGATGCAAATGCATCGGGGGCTTGGCACGGGGATGGTGCACGGAGAGAAATTTGGGGTTTTACTAAAAATATACCAACTTAAAGCCGGGATAAGGAATAGTTTTGTAATAAAAAATATTTCAAATAATATCTTAATTTAAGGTTTAAGAAAAGATATATAAATATAAATATATATATATACTTCTTCCCAATTTTTAACAACAATTATGTTCCATTTTATTGGTAAACATTTTTCCCAAAGTGTAGACTCCGACTTTTCGTCTTCTGTTTTTTGGGTCCCGGGAGTTCTCGGCGGTTTTTTGTTTTTCACGGAAGACAACGTTGTCATGTGCTCGGTGCGAGTTTCCATTAAGAAAATAATTAAACATTTGCCGTTGTCCAGAGCCAAAGAAGTTTGTGGAAGACTGACGGGTCCCGCCGAGTTTGGCATCGAATTGAAATCTGTTGAACAGATGTCGGCTATATAGCTTATACTACTCGGCTATGGCAACAGCATCGGGAATTTATGAACGCGGAGCGCATTTTATGCATTTCCAAACACCTTTTGGGACAGGACTTATAAATAGCATTTTTGGTATTTGGCAACAATGGGTTAAGACGTCCAACGCCCTCTCCGGCAGCGATCATGTCAACCGCAATAACGACAAATACAAGACAACACATAACACACAACAGGCCATAAAACCAAGATCATAAAAGTGTTTATTTGATTTCTGATTGCATCTCCGACACCTCTGAAGGTATCCTCCCTCCTCTTTTTCCGCAGGTAGAGAAAGAGTCCTCCTCCCTGCTTTCACTTCCTGATCACATCCCTTTCTCGCCACTGCGTGTGTTTTGGTAATGTCTCCCTTTGTCTTTGGCATTTCCGTTGTGGATTTTTCTCGAGTGCCCATTAGCATGGACTGCACGTGCCCCGAATCCCCGAGTCGGAGTCCGAATCTCTGAACCTTCGAATTATGTTTCGGAATTTTTAATTACTAATCCTTGGGCGCATCCTTCTTTTTTTTTGGCAAAGTTGTTTGTCCCTCTCAAGGGCGTCTTCTTGAATTACAGGCCACTTTACTTCCGGCGGGACTACGATCTGTGCTCGTGGGCGGAACTCTTCACAACTATTTTATGGACTTTTGTTTTTCTTCTGCTGGAAGGGATGGGGGAAAAACTAAAATAACACTTTGGGCTATGCGTTTTATTGATTTTTAAAGCAGGCGACTTGGGCCAGATCCCCTTTTATGATCTCCACAAAAATAACCGGAAAAATCATACAGAAAAATAACATAATTAAAGGAAAATATACATACTTTAAACTTGAGCCAACGAAATATGCTGAAACGAAATGAAAATGTTTTTCTAACTAATTTAAACTTCTAAAAGTTGTTCTAATGAAAATAGGAAAATTGTAAGGCTTAAACATGTATATTTATCTTTGTAAACATTTATTTTTGCTTAAGAATAGTATTGAAGAATTTTCAAATAAATATTAAAATATTGTTAGACAACTAAATGAACTTGGAAAATGAATTAATTTGTATAATATTAATACAAAATAAAAAAAGCATTAAAAAGTTATTTAAATTTAGTATTTTAATTTATTTTGATTTGTATGTGAATCTTATGCTTAAACAAAATGATAAAAGACATAGCATATGCCTGCAACAATAATTAATGCCACAATTGTTACAAAAAAAATTTCCCTAACAATAAGCAAACGAAAATAGCTGGGAAATGCATTTCCCAGAAATGCCTGGCGAGCACCTGCCACAGACGCGAGCATGAATAATTTTTTTCAAAACAAAATATTAACAATAATAATTATTGGGTGTCCCCGCTGAAGGCTCCACAACGTCGCCATGTTTCATGTTGCCAAACTTCCGGGCAGACGTTCCCCCGGAGGCCCTACAGCATTTCCCTGATTTCCCCTCAGGTTTTCTTTGTGCCTTCAGTCGCCTCTGCCTCTGCCTGTGCCTATGCCCCTTCTGGGGTTAAATCATAAAAACTGGAAAATAATAAACAAAACATTTCAATTGAACGTGAAGGAAAACTCGTAGTGCACATAAATGATTCAAAATTTGTGTTTCATGCAAGAGAAGGGTAAAGAGGGAACTTGCCTATGACGGTTCGGAATTCGTATGAAAATATCTGAGTAAATAGGAGCACAGCCTGCTGGCCTGTGCCAGCAAAATAAATTCAACAAAATAAATAAAAGCACGGCAAGCAAGTGGCAAACAACTGCTGCAGGCTATAGGATATATACAACTATATATAGAGAGAGATATCTGCATAAAACCGGGAGTGGCAGTGAGGAAGGTCTTGTCTGGCCGATCGATGGACAGACAATTTACGACAACAATATAACAAATCAAAAATTCACAATTACGCATTTCCCTGGCCCACGCTTTTCCGACGCTTTCTGCCTTCCTGCTTTGAGCCAAAGACTTTTCCTGGTCAGATTTCCATTTTGATTGCCGCTTTTATACGATTGTGTATTTGTTCAGGCCATTTAGGGTTGTCTTATCAATTGGTTTTATCGCTTTATAATGACTTGTTCAATATTTTCTTTAATCGGAAAGGAACTTACAGGGAATTAAGTTTAAATTTACAGCCAACTTGGGAAAATACATTCCATTTTAAGGAGATGTTTTTACAGGAACTTCCCGGAAAGATTGGAAAAATATTTATCAACTTGTAAATAATCTTAAAACGGTTCTCTATGACGTTCAACCTTTGGTTTATTTTTCTTAATTTTGCTTTACACTTTCCTGGACTGTGCCAAAACTGACCCTAGACAGGGAAATATATATAAGATATACTATTTCCAATACGGGAGAGTAATTAACCTGTCAGCGCCGGAGAACAATCAGCGAGAGTGCCGGAATTGGAAGACAAAGCCGGGCTGGTTTACTCTTCAATGGGACTCTGTGACTGTCTCTGTGACTAACTAGACCAGGCTACGTGGTAGAAATGTGTCTACAGATTTACGACTCTCACCAAGGGTACTAACTTACCCTCGGAATCCTCCGACATCGAAGCAAATAGAGCACGTGGAGCGTGCTGGCGAAGACAAGCATTTGACATTTATGTGCAGGAAAATGCATTTCCCGGAGTACTCGAAACAAGGCAATCGGAGGCAAGTACTGGCCGGAGTGCTGCGGTTCAAGATCATTTGCATTCACCAGCAGCCGAAAGAAAAACAGATGGGCACTTGGAAATATAGGAATAAAAAAGTAATACACAAAATATCAAGGAAATACGTAGTATAATTCTTTATGTTAATAAATAATGTAATGTAATGATAATCGCCTTGTTATTAAGTACTGAGAAGGGTATTGTTAATTTCTGAAGAAATAATATTCCCCAGTGTACAGTGTCACTTGCCCTCTGCAGAGAGCCAAAGAGATCTTCCACTCGATTATCGACCCTCGCTGGAACGTTCCTCAGCCTCTCGCCTTTATGGACTCCGAAATGTGAAATTTCTGCTCGGGTCCACACCGAGTTTTTACGAGTTTTCCATAGGTTCCAATGTGCCGGGCATCTGTCTGTCTGGCCGGAGAGTTACTTGGCCCAATGTACCCAGTCCACTTAGGAATTCCATGGACAGACCACATGGAGTCGCTCGCTTGCTCGCCTTCAGCCACTTCACTTTTCCATTTTCAGTTTTCCTAGCTGCCCCTGGAGGAACAAAAAAGAATAGTGAAAATGTGTTCCCTTAGCACAATTGTTGGCAAGATCTAGCTGCAATTTTTAATGTGCATTTCTATACCCTCGGGTGTATGTATGTGCGAGTGTGTCGGCCTTTGATGCTCTCGAGTTGCAACTCCTGTGTTTCCCCTTAATGTGCCGCGAATATGTCGCCTTGTAGCCTTATTATGGCCTTTTATTTTTGGCCCATCATTGATGACAATTTTCATGTTGGCAGTGAGGCTGAAAGGGAAATGATGCAAAAATATGTTTGAGACAAAAGCAGGCAAATGGGACGATTAGGGGAGGGATATACTTAGGAAATAGAACGAAAGCTAACAAACTAAAAATTATTAATAAATATAAATTAAATAACTTAAGTTTCCAAGACACATTTAAGATCATAATATGTAAAGTTCTTTCTTTAAAGAATTGGTATAAATAATTCAGAGAGATCCCTAGTTTCCCTTTAATTTCAAACTTCTTAAATTATCTTCTTTGGAATAACCAATTTGTTTTGATTTTTTCCCATGACAAAGGAATATTTCTCCCACCGCCCAAGTTCTCAGGGTCCCTAAAAAAACCATCTCATAAATGATTCCTTCAACAAATGACAGAGAACATCATCGGTTGTTTGAGGAACCCAAACCACAGACAACAACAGGCGGCGTACTCAACTCAAACTTTGACACTGATAGGACACGGGGAATACTAAACCGAGAGTTCACCTCAGATATATGTTTATATATAGTAACGTATGCTATCGGAACTCATCAAATATGCGCGACGGGCACAAGACATAAGGCCTGGCTCACGGATGGAAAATGCTAAGTGGAAAATTGTTAGCTAGGAAAGGGATTCGATTCGGAATCGTGGACAATACTGCGATGCAGTGATTATATATTTGATCATGCGAAAAGCACACGCAAAAGAAAAACATGCGCAGGTACAACCTCCACAATAACAACAACAAAGTTGTTGTTCTGTTCAGGAAAAATGAGTTTTTCCCTGGACGAAGATCGAGCGAGCGAGGGGTGAGCGGTGAGTTCTGAGCTCTGAATTGCGAGGGGTGAGCCTGAAGAGTGTGTGCGTGGGTGCCTGCAATATGGCAACCATATGCGTGTGTGCGTGTGCGAGGGAGGGAGCAAGGGAGAGGGATATAGGAATATGAGGCAAGTGCAAGGGAGAAAGAGCAATGTTTTCATGTTGCATACACTGAGACAAATCAGCAGCATATGTTTCGAAATTTATGAATTTTCAGTGGTTTTATTTAATAAAATTTTTGTATATTTTCCGCCAATATTCATTTTAATGTTAAATGCGATATAATTCGATATTTGGGAAATTGATGTTTTCAATATTGAAATTTTTTAGTTTCTATCCATTATTACCCAAAAAAAAAATAATAACAAATATTATTTTAGAAAAGAATGTTTAGTAGAAAGAATTGAAAATAAATATCTGTTTAATTTTAAACTTTTCAAACTTTAAAAATACTTATTAAAACTTTATATTTAAATGAGTTTTAAGTGACTTAAAATGTGACTTAAAAATTCGGGCTAAAATTGATAAAAATAGTTCTGAGTGTGCCCTGAACGTTGATGGAATGGTTGATGGAATGAAGAAGCGAGCGCTTGGTAAATGTAAATAAAAACCAAAACCGAGGAGGGATTCTCTGCGCCGGCAGAGCCGCTGCCGTGGCAGAGGCGGAGGCGGCAGCAGCAGCGGCCGCAACATCGCAGAACGCAGAGGAGCGGAGTGTTTTGTTCTCGGTGAAGTTTTAGAATTTATTCCGTTTCGGGATGTCAATGCAGACGCACGCACTGCGCGATCTAAAAAGAACTCAAGTGAAACTCGCTGTTAGCCGCCTGAATTTAAATTGAGATTTGAATTTATGGTATTTTGCCGCGCTCACATACACCAACAATTGACATTTGTTTTGTATTCCCCCGCCATTTTTGGCACTCGCGACACTTTGTGTTTTTCCTGATTTCAAGCCTGGGCGCAACTTTTTGGCGCGTGCGCATGCGCAGTGGAAGTTAAATTTGAATTCGAACTGAAAGTGGAATTGCAAGTGTGATTTTGCAAGTGAAAGTGCAAATGCATCGAAAATCGATGAGCTCTGTTCTGTGAGAGACTCGACGAAGACTCTGTTTGCCAAGCTAAAGATAAGCCGCAGGATCTCAAGATGTTTGTCACTGTGGATAATACAAACACTTTTTTCTCAGGTATAAATTTTAGGTTTTAGTGGGTTAGAGATAATTTGTGGGCATTTCTGAATAATTATATTTTCAAAACAATTCTAAAAAAATTCTGTAGACTAGGATTCAATATTTGTTAAGAAAATTTAAAAAATATTCAAGTAATATTATAAAATTGACAATGAGCTTTATATTGAATATTGTCATCCTCATAAAACGCTCTTCAGATATATTTTTTTTCGGTTTTCTGTAAAGAAAATATGTTTGTTTATTGAATTATTTAAAACTAAACATGAAAAACTATAACTTTTTGTGAAATATTGTTTGGAGTTCTCCTTCTTTTTTAAACACATTAAAAGTTAAATTATGTATAGCTTCCAAAGGTTAAAAAAGTCAACAAAAATTTTCCTTAATGGAAAAAATGGTATTCAAAAATATGTATTTTACTTCTTAGATTAAAATGTTTTAATTCAAAGACTTTGCTTTATTGATTCCTGTAAAAGTTTTTACTACATTTATTATTACCATTAAATATCGTCTAAATATTGTAATTATTTTTGAAATAAGCATAAATCTCAGAACTAACTCCACCTTTTATTCTCCATATATTTCCACACAGATAACCCCTATTATTTTTGCAATGACACCAAGTCGCCCCGCACCCCGGACTCGCAGTCATCTAGCCGGGGCTTCTCCCTCTTCAAGCGCCGGAACTCAAAGGGCGCCAGCAGCCCGCGTCCGATGGTGGTGACCAATCCGGAACAGATGCGTCTGATCACATCCGCCAATCTGGACACCACGGCCACCATGGCTTTTGGCAGTCCGCGCGGCAGCTTCAACTCCCTCGGCGGCTTCTCGCAAGTGAGTATCAGCCCATTATTAATGGAGCATGCGCTCCTCCGATTCCGGACTTTGGATTTCACATTATGATTCCTGAGTCCGATATGTGATTCTGATTTATCTGGTGAATCTGGCACTTCCTGTGCACTTCTAATGCACCGCCCTCTTCCGTTTTTTGGCTAACTCTTTGCAGCACTCGTTCGAAATGCAGCCGATGCAGCACATGTACCGCCAGAGATCTGCCAATTCACACTCGGAGTTCCGGGAACGTCTTGGCTCCTGCAATGAGACACACAGCTCCCAGTGTCCCGGAGGTGGAGGTGGAGGAGCGGGGGGAGATCACGACGAGGTCTTCAATCCAATGACATCGCCAACAAGGTGAGACATCCGAAGAATTGAAATTTGGGCAGGGGACTTGGGGTGACAGTGTTCGGGGTTTGGATTTTGGTAGAGACAAGTTTTATTTATTTTTTTATATTAAAAATATATAAATTCATTATAAATAATATTTAGGGTCTGTTTAAATTTATTAATAATAATAATAATGCCACTTAATCTCAGCTCTCTAGTAAAAATTTAATTTTAAATTGAAGAACTCTTGATATATTTAAAGAATAAATATTTTGCAATTTAAAATATAAATTTATTACATTTTTAAAACTATTTTTTTAATTTCCATATATATTATCTATTTTTTTCGTTAAATTCAATTTTACAATTATTTAGCTGTCATCTCTGATCATCGAACTTAAAAGTGTGAGGGATTCTGGGATTTGAGCGTCAACAGGATGCAGTTGCAGCTGTTGACAGTTCGTACCGCCTCCTTTTCCGCCCCGTGCTAATCGTTGGACTTTCCATTTCCATTTCCTTCTCCCTTATTGCAGTAGCAAATCCCACAGGCATCACACTCTACCTAGTGGCGGAGCCCGTCGCCATTCCTTTGGAAACTGGGCCCAGAACCAGCACAACAACTCATCGGGCTCGTCAGCGGGAGCGATGGGATTGGGATCCCCGGATGAGGTGCCCAGCATGATGGCTCCCCGACCGCCCCTAGTATCGCCTAACAAATTCCGTGGCAACTCGCACCGGCGAAGAGGTGAGTTCACTTGACATTTTCTAGTTTTGTATGCAATCTCAGTGTGCTGCGAATTCCTAGGCTAATCGAGGGTCAGTAAATAGAAAATAAAAGAAAAACAATAGGAAATTTGCCAGGGCAATAAATAAATAAATAATGTGTAGTTCATTTATTTGTGATAGAGTTTTAGCAGTCGAAGGAAGCTTAAAGAAGTTGTTAGAAAATTAAACCAATTTTAATAGAAGATGTATTTGTGGCAAGTTATTATGAATTTCTTAGTTTAATTAGCAGTTTATTGAATTTGATTGTTCTTCTTTAGTAAATATATAGTAAAGTCTTCTTTTCTTATTTTTTTGTATTTTTCATTAAAGAAGTAACTTAAATAATACTCATAACCCTTTTCAAATGTTCTTAGGTGTCTCTGATATAGATTTATTTTAAATTTAATACATAATTTAAATTCAAAATTAATTCCCTAAGACTCGTAATCCTAATTCCTTATTTAATTTAATTTTCCCTTGTCGAATATACCCCAGAAACTTATTTAATTCACCCTTCAAGTTGTGCCACAGCCATGACAGAGACAAAGTGTTTGGCAAATTGCATTCCCTGCCCTCATTTTCGCGTTCGCATTTTTGCACTTTGGCGGCTGTCTCAGGGGGGTTTCCCTGTCTGTCCTGCTATAACAACCTTTACCTCGACGCTTTTGAGCATTACGTTTGCATATTAAGCGCCACTGCAATGCTCCTCTGACAGGCGCCACGAATCCGTAGCCGAGGCCCACTCCCTTTGTCCCTCGTTTGAGCCAAGTTAACAGCATTGCAATGTTTACGCAAGTGATAATTGTAATCGCGTTTTGTCGCCACAGCGTCGCCAATCTTTGTTTTGTGGCGTAATGAGGCGATCGTGTCTATATACATATGTACATATGCTATATAGTTGCAGGTATACCTGATCGCCGGCAACGCGCCTTCCTGGCTGACTGACATTTGCGACTGGCCTGACATTGACAGTCCTCCATCACGCGTGATGGATGCCCCCAAAGCGGGTAGCTGCATGCCAGATGCCTCCACAAATACCTCTTTAGAAACTATATAAAGCCTACACCAAGGAAAATATTAACTACGAATTCATAATGAATTAAGGAAGACATAAATAATTTTAAATAATTTACAGATCGTAATATTATGAATTATTATTATTATGCTTAAGTATAGATTTGTTTTTGTTTATCAAAAGTTCAGATAGCATTTCAAGAGTCTTTTATTTATTGTACTTTTTTCCTGTGCATATATATCCATATATATCTCCCAGCTAAAGTCACAGGTTTATGGTTTATGATTCGCTCAGGACTTCTTTGCACGATCATTGGGTATTCATCAAAATGTTTTCAAGGTTTCACTTTCCTGACATTGAGATATGATGGACAATCTGGAGTTGATTTAAAACACTTTCAGTTGAGGGATAAACCCAAGACGATTTTAGAGTCTTAAGAGCTCAGAAGGAAGTGCTCAAGAAATGGACTTTCAATGTGGGAGGTATAAAAACACTTGAGGAAAAACCACTTAAATTCTTCTCTTTATTTGTATAGATTATTTAAGTTTAAGGAAATATTTTAATTAGGAAATTAAAGTCCTAACCAAACTATACTGCTTTGAAAATCTATATTTTTCAATATACTATACTAACTGTGGGTGTTCTCTTTTATAGCTTTCATTCCCACACATTATTGCTAGCCATTAAAGCATAGAGCCCCCAAGATAGTTCATTTTATTGTTATTGCCATTATTATTAAGTATTATGATAACTGTTGGATACTTCCTTATACATATAGTGGTTCTTCCTAGATATTCACCCCTTCTATATTCGTCCCACTTCGCGAGGCAGTTTGCAATCCATTCTAATTTCTCGCCTTATGCAGGAAACTAGGCAATTCCACACACAATCAGCAATTAACCCACAACGCCCACAGGCGACTCTCCTCCACTCGGTTTTAACACCTCAAAATTTATGGAAGCCGCAAAGTTTGCCATATTGGCTGCCGAGTGGTGTCGTCCCAGTGCATTTTCTCAATATTTCAAATAGAAAGAAGGGCGCGAGGAGTTATGTACATTTCCGCTTTTCGAAAAACAACAATAGACGATGGCCATTGCAGTTTGTTATTATGTTTGCTGGCCACATGGCGGATGGGTGATATGGAGTGAAGTCCATTGGGTGAAGACAATAAACGAATGACAGGCATAAATTGAAGAACTGCACATTGTTTTTGGCCCGGGGGAACGGAACTTGTGCATAATTGATGGGCGGACTCCGGCCTTTTGGTTTTCTCGCTTTTTCAGCCCTCTTTCAGCTTCGTGGCCAACGAAACGTGTTAATGGCACGGAAGCGAGGAAGAAGGCAAAAAAAAGAAGGGGAGCTTGCTGGCCAACTGCATATGGCGCGTGCCAGGCAAACGATTGGCCAAATTTGGCCCTCCCACAAATTGGTATTCAGAAATTGGCTAGCAGCAAACTGTGAATACATCAAAGCCAATCGAACCTGTGTTTACTTTGGCCGGGACTTCCTTTTTTTGGATTTGGCCCGTAAAAAATGAAGACTCAATGTAGCAGCAATATGCCATTTATCAATTTTACACAGTTTTAATTGCTGCTCGCTTGCTTTCAGTGGAAGGTGATTTGGGGTCAAATCGAATACAGAACTTGCACTTGTTTACCCAGAAGAAAAAGAATAAGAAAAGTACTATGGCCGAGGAAAGAGTTTTTCCCCCCAATTGCGAGCTGGCTTCTGTTTTCAATTTTCCGGAACATCTGGAGAGTGTGCCGCTGCCGCCACATCTGCTATCTTTTCCAACTTACATCTCCACTCGGGGGTTCAACACACTTCTAGCCTCCGTCTGCGCATATCAAGCAGAAGGAAACTGAAGAAGGGAAAAAACTCAGAGGGAGACCCGAAAAAATATCCTATCGAGGAACTCCACTCAAGTGTCTTCCTTGCCCCAACACCTGTTGCATTCATAAATACTAAGCACTGAGATTTGAGCAGAGCCGGCTTAATTAACATAATTTTTGGTAGGATAATAACAATGTCTTATCTACCCGAAAAAAATTAACATTGCTTAAATTTTGCTCACGTTTTTGATTTGGTGGAGGTTTCTTCATATTTCTTTTCTTGTTTGGTTGATTTCAGTCCGTGACTATTAGGAAAAAAAACAACAGGGATAATGTGCATAAATTAAAGAGATAATTATGCTGGATCCTGGGTATATAACTTATTGAAGTTTCAAAGATATAATACTTGTTTATATTAAAACTAATTTTATCTAGTTGATACACAAATACTTGCTTGAAAATTAAGTAAAAGTGTTGAAATCTATCAAGTCAAGCCTAGAACTTAATAATTTTTTAGTTACTTTTAAATAAAACAAACACTAAATTTGGAAATATACAATTCTCTTCATTAGTAAATAATTTATAATAATTTTATTGCCTTTTAAGATTTATCTACCATTAACCTGCCAGACTTTAATCTCAGCTCGCCATCTTTCTGCTTCGCTTCGCAATTTACAAAAAATATTTCTCGCCGCATTAAATTTTAATGATTATTTGATATTTTATAGCTGTTATTGCGGCTGTCCCTTGTCTGAAGTTTCTGCTGCTGTCATTTAAATGGCAGTAAATAAAAATATAATTTTTATTTGTTTACAAGCCTTAACCTGGAGGGCCAGGGAGCCTCATATCGAGGGTGGATGGGAGAGTTGTTAAAGACAATTGGAGATCTGTTGATCGCTTAAAATGCCATAACTCCGTTTATAGTCTTCCGCGGGAGGCAAACCCGGGAACAGAGCTCATTTAAAATGGACAATGCGTTGATTAAACGTCACGGGCACGTACAAAAACAAAACGTTGACTTTTATTATTTTATAATCTCCCAGTGCACCCACAGAGCCAGAGGGAAAGAGAGGAATAATGACTGAGAGAGAGCCAACTAATTGATATTCTTGGCACTCGATGAAAAATCGGTAGAAGCCAAGTTAAGAGCCAAGCTTTTGCCAGTCGAAGTTGAAGGACTGTGGCAACTTGACGCTCCAAGCGTTGCGCATGCGCAGTGGAAAAGAAACAAAAACTTAGAACGTCATTAAAATATAGAAACTATTTAAGAACAAAGAAAAACTCCATTGATAATGATCTGAATTTCGTGTGCTGTGTTTCGAAATTAATATCAACATGTTGCTGAAAGTGGAAGACATCGAAATGGAGACGTTCTGCTGCGGTGAGTAGCAGTTTATCTCTTGGATACTTATTGAGAAAAAAACAGTGAAAATCAATTACAAAACCAGGCAGGAAAATTTAAAAATGAAAACTCCACAAGAGCGGAATCTTCAAAGTGACAGCACTTAAAATGCAGACAATGAACTGAATAAAAAAAGAGATTGAAAAAGGAGAAAGGGTTCCTCAAGTGGGGGTGTATCATAAAAAACAAAACCTCTAAATGGTAATTGAAGGATATTTTGTGCCACTTCCCTGTACGTGACTTGCTCTTCAAATGCTTTTCAAAAGGATAAAGGAATTAGCTTTTCCAATATGCAATTTCCTCTCCTTATTAAAGGAGGTTTTAGAAGCAATTTCCGTATATTTATTTTGCTTTTATATTTCAGTTTTCTTTTATATTTTTTGACAAGCCCAACTCAGACCTCAGCACGTGTTGGAAAAATATGAGGGACACGGCTTCGAAAATAGAGCACAGATTGAGTTTCCGCTTAAAACCGTCTAGACTCCGTTCCCTGCTCCCCTATTATATTTTTTTCTAATTAAAACACACACAAAAAACCAGGGAGGGAAAATTTCCAAGCCAGACACAAAAAGCGGGAAATTAAGGGGGGCAGCTACCCTAAAAAGAAAAACACAGATGCATGAAGAGTTTAAAAGCATCAAGAGGGGATAGCGCGTGCCCTTCTAGGCTTCAAAAAATACTCATATTACTGGATGTACCCGTGCCCGTACTGCTACCTCTCTTCCTTGGCTGTGCTGTGCATTTAAAAATAGCAAATAAGCAAGCAGCAATTATAAACCGAATTGAAAAGGGCTGTGCGTGATGTTAATGCTGAGCAACAGTCGCGGATCGCTACCAAAGGGGCGGCGTAGTAGTATGTTGTGGGGGAAAGGAGAAGTTCTGCAGGGGGGCGGTAAAGGGCAGCAGGTGCTGCTCCGCAGTGGCAGCAGCATAAATACATAAATACCATACAAGCACACACATACATATGTCCGCCCCAGACAATAATAACAATAACAACAGACTTTCGCAGAAAGTAACGTACAATTTGCAGTTGGCGCTGGAAAAACAACGCGCAGGCGCACATGCAAAAATAACAAACACTTGGAAAAACATCTAAAATATTCCTGGTAATGTTTACATTTTTTAACGGAATTTAATTCCATATATTAGGGGTTTTTTGCATTATTGTCTTGTTAAGTTTCGATGCAATATTTATTGAAAAATATAGATATCTGGTAATACTTTCTCTCAGTGCAGGCTACGCCGACAGCGACTGCAACAGCGCCGCCGACTGCGCGCCAGCGACACACGCACCGGAAATCCCTCATAGAAGGCTGGCCGTGTGTGCCTCTGCGCTGCGCAGTCGACGCTTGCAGCATAAATTGCATGCAGCAGGAAACAACAACAACATCACATATGGAGGCGCTTGCCCTCTCACATCCACTCGCTGTCCACTGACCCATCTGCCCCACTCCTCCGCCGCCCTTCCGCGCTCCCACTCCCGCGCTCTTGTTTATTAAACGGAAACGAAAAATTTGACTTGATTATTGTCAAGTTATCATCGTTGTTGTATTTTCCTCGCTTTTTCGCTTAATTTTTGTATGTTTGCCATAAAAAAGTAACGAAGAAGAAGTGTTTTACGTTACACTAGCGAACAAAATGCGGGCCCTGTGGATTTTTATATTCATTGGAATTGATTTAGTCGAGCGTTTTTACTCACGCCTATTAACCTTGATGGGTTTTGTAACTTAATTGGAAAAGTTTTTATATTTTTTTTAGATTTTTATAGTTTTCTGGCTTTAAAGTATCAAAGAAGTAATAAGAATTTATAAAAAAAACTATTTAATTTATTTTAAAAAGTTTAAAATATTAATTTAAATACTTTAAAATTTTTTCCCCTTGTGAATTATATCACTTACAATTTACAATTTCATTTAAAATAATTCAAATAAATAATTTTCACTTTAAATATTTGATAAACATTTTTAATGCCTTTTCTCTCTTAATCTTAATCTTTAAAAATGCTTAAAAAATTCCTAAAACCCCTTAAAACCATCTAATTTCCCCAAGCACTTTCCCTGAAAGGCTTTCCCCATAGACACATTTCCTGGACTTCTCCTCGCTGAAAAGAGTTTGAACCAGAAGCAACGATGTGTGCATTGTTTTAAATTGGCCAACAAAATATTTATGACTATATTAGGAGACGCCTTTTGTGATGCGTGAAATGTTGCGGCTGAAATTTATGGCGACATTTATTGGCACACAGAATGCATAGATCAGTGGAATCACTGCCAAAGTGACATAAATACTACTGGAGAGAGTGGGAAAAACACTCTGCCTCCTCCCGCCCCGAAAATGCAACGAATAAATTAGAAAAGTAAAAAATAAAATACACACACACCTCGGAGAGCCATTGGAGATGTGTGTTTGATGGAGTGTTTGACAAAGTTGTCGCTTTTCCAACTGGGGCGGGCATTAATCAACTTTCCCGGCGTGGGGGAGGGTGTGGGATCTTTGGAACTGGAATTTCCCCCCTTTATTAAGACCACAAATGCCGAGTTTAACACGAATTTTAATATTTTCGTTGAGAAATTACAGTTTCAGGTTGATCTTGACGGATGAGCAGAGACATTTGACACCTGCTGCACAATTACTCAATGCCCCAATACCACGAATTCTCAGCAGAAGCTATATGCTATATATGTTTCATATATTATATTTATAGATGGGTAAAAAAGAGAACTAAAAAGAGTTGTGTCTTTATAGGGGAACATGTGTGCGGAGAAATAACAAAACATTAATGTCAAAACCGTCAAAAATAACATCAGAGAGGAGCGGTCGGTGGGAGGAGGAGGCAGCAGCAACTCCTACTGCTGCTGGGACCTCCTTAGTTGTTTACAATTTAGTAAAAACTGCATTAAAATGCATTATGCATTATTCTGAACTTGGCTTATGTCAAGGCAAGAAGGCCCGCCATCTAAGAATCCAACTAAATGCATTTTATGCATACTTGTTTGCATTTTATGAACTTCCTTCGGTTTATTTCACTTGTTCGCTGCATTTGATTGCATTTATTCCTACCCTCCCTTTTGAAAATCTATATATTCTGGAGGGATGGAGGGATACTGAATGCCTTGGCTTCATTTTCCATGACGCGGCACGCAGCGTAAAAATGCTGAAAACACTCCCACTCCCTCAACTCCCATTCCCCTCTCTGCTTTCTTTAGTATTTGTTTTCCTTATGTTTATGGCTTGGAAAACGGTTCGATGCTTCATTTTTCTTTCTTGTAGTCGGCGGAGTTGTGTAGTTTTTCGCTATTTAGAGCTGAAAGTGAAATTTCAAAATGTTGTTTATGTTAGCTTTTAGCGGGAAATTCCACCAAGGGAAAAAAAACATTAGAGTTTTCGATACAACACTTTATGATGTGTTTTTAAATGTTTTCATTATTAGAACGTTTCAATGAGAATATAAATTTCTTCATTTACTGGGTCATCGGGCTGTACTTTATGGAGTGGTGTTCTTGGAAAGTCGAATAATGGTGTGGAAAGATATTTGGGGAGCTAAGTTCAAGGGGTATCTAAATAATGTATCTTTTTTGGCAGCAGGGCTGTTTCTTCTTAAGACACAAATTCACATGATTTTATTGGGTAAAATCAAAGTATTCTTGCAAATATTTTTATAATTTTATAAGAATAATGAAAACTTTTTAATACCTGCCACATTTTCGCTATATTCTGAGTGCGGGGCTCTGCAACTTGAGTGCCATTGTTTGAGCACATCTTTCAATTAGCCAACAAGCTGCCCAGGGCTGTCATTATTCCAAACATGACCTCTCACGAACTCAAAACGCAAAAACCCAGAATGCAGGCGTATTCACAGCCAGAAAACCAAATCAAATGCAATGTCATTTATAATCGTTGTGACTGACCATCCCCATTACCATTCCTATTCCCATTCCCATCTGGCATAGTTTTTCCCCTGGTGTCCAGCATTCAGGGATTCTCACACATTCTCACACAGAGATTCACAGAGAACAAGACAATGAGAACAGCAATTTCCATTTAACGAACCTGGGGGCCCCCGGCGAGGGGCGTGGAAACTAGAACTAAAACAATTTAAATCATTTATGATTTATGCCTAGTGCAAACTAAATCTAAATTAATACAATTCTCTGCGAGAGTTCTCTCGGTGAAACTGGGGAATTTGGGTTACTCCACAGTTTAGTGTGAGAAAAGGATTTATCAGAGATTTTTTTCAACTCAATTTGGAATGGAATTCTTGCTGCAATCTCATAAGGAAGTCGACAATTAACCAAACCTCAAATTAAAAGATATATATGCGCATAATTAAGTTACAGTTGACATAATTAAATGATAATTGTTGGGCACACACGCACATTCTGCAGATCGTGGGTATATATTCATATATGCTGACTTGCTTGTTGATTTTATTTTTGGGGGGAAAGAGGGTTAATTTGTGTGTCGTCCGGTCTGTTCCGTCGCGGGCCTCCCTTAGCTCCTCGTGGCCGCCGCAGTCCATTTAATCCCGCATTTATATTTTTCTGTTTGCCTTTCGTTGATTTATGTCTCTTGCTAAAATACAAACAAAAAATATACAAAAAATACAATACAAAATACAAAAAAGTGTCACCATCAGCGGTTGGCATTTATTCAAATTGTCTCTTTTCCCCAAAAAAAAAAAAAAAGAAAAACAAGAAATAAAAGAAAATGTGTAGCCATTCCAATATCCCCTCTGCATTTTACCCACTCTTCCACTCCACACATTGTCATAAAAATCAAGCGACCATAAGCTAAATTCACTTATAAGAACATTTTTGATGAATTATTTGGGAATATTTTTATGGGGGCTCTTATTTTATGTCCATCTACTGGGAAATTGAAAGATCTGAGTTCTTGGAAGGGTAGAAATGTTTGTTTTCTTCATTTTTATGGTCTGAAAAAAGCTGCAGGATATTTAAAGATTTGTGCAATGCTTAAAAGTTGTTTATAGTTTAATAGCTCACTAGTTTTTATAGTAAAAATTATAATTTTTCAAAGAAAAAGTGTTTATATTTTTAACATGGCTTTAAAATTGTCTTAATTTTACATTTAAAATGTATTCCAACTACAAGACCCACAAGAAACTTTAAGAATTAATCTAAATCTACGTATAAATCTTACCATAATCCTTCAGTAATTTTAGTAAATTAACGCCAAAGAAAATCCCCAAGATATTCCACATAATCCTTTGCCATTTTCTGACAACTTAATCTTCCTTCAAACCCCTTTAACTATTTTTTAACTGAATCAAACCAGATTAGATACCAGCGAGAGCTGCCCAGTTTCTCTCTTAAAACGTTAGTTTTAATCAATTAATTAAGTCGTAATCCTAGGCAGCCGCGGATTTGCGGTGGGTCGAACTGTGGTCTCGGTTTAGTTCCATTTGAAATGTGGATGCTGCGACGACAATTAGCGCAATGTTTGAGTCTGTTCGCGGCGCGTAACAATTAAAAACATTGTGTGTGTTTTTGTTTTTCTCTACAGAAATTTCTTTGCGGAATTTCATACAAGAAAGAAAAAAACAGCAAACGAAATTGTAATCGAAGTCGTGGTGGAAGTTAAAATGCGACTTTTCAGTTGCGTTTCGGCCACAAGGGATGGCGGGCAGGAGGAGGACTATGTGGACATGGAAATGAGTGAGTTCTCGCGGAGATGCACAGATACGAGGTCCATTAAATTGTGATCGATCACAGCCGAAAAGCAGAAAAAAAGCACAAAGATATTCCACCGAACAAAGGAAGGCATTTTGTCTTTCGCCGAAGGAGTATTTAACAATTACCAGATGTTCCCGCACTCAGCCAGCTAAAATATATATACGAAACATATATGCAACTCAATGTCAAACTGCGCTGCGTTTCCCCTTTCTTGGTGCATTACTTGATTTTTCTGGGCAAATTTTCAACAGCCGCGATGCCCCTGTCGCAAAACTGTCGTCTGCCATGTAATTGAGAAATAAATTTCAATGCAACCGCCACGACAACCTACTCCCAGCCTCCGTCACAAAATCAAAGTTTGCAAAACTGAAGCGAAACAAAAGCCATTAAGGCAAAAGTCGGTCGAGGAGAGAGGCCGAATGTGCAGGATCAGAAAAGTTACCCCAAAATATGAAGAGGGCACACCGAGAAAATGAATAATTATAAATAAATATGATAAATGTTAAAAGGTTCCTTGGAAGGTTAAATCTTGAAACTGAGTTTGTAGGAAAAGTAAAGATGTTTTTTTAAATTTATATTAAAAAGAAAGAAATTTCAATTTAATAATTGATTTTATCTGATTTATACTAGAAATATTTTAAGAGTATATTTCCTTATTCAGATAAGACTTAACATTTAAACTTGATTTTTTTAGTTCAAAACAATATTTCTTCTGACTAAACAATTTATTTTCCAGCAAATCCTCAAATAACATTTCTTTTCTCTCCGTGTTAATGGACAGGATAAACATTTATTCGGTCACAGTAATTAATCACAAAAAAGGAGGGCCAAACCAAAGCTTTTGGAAACTAACCAGAATTCCACTTAATTATGTCGTCAAGGCTTCTGTTTTCGAATGCATCAAATTAAATTTGACAATATTTTTTTCATACAAAATAAAAGGCAGAAGTGGAACAAAGCCAGGGCTTCCCCTCATAACATATACATATGTATGCTTATATATTATATAGTAGGCATCGAGCAGAAGTTAAGTTCCTTATAGCTTCTGCCTTATAATGAGGGGAAGACAGAGGAGCGCAAAGCGTAACAGGCGACAGGAAGGAGAGCGAAAAGAAGGCAGGCCCAAAGATAGAAACACACTAGGGGAAAATATGCATAAAAAGAAGAGATGTTTATAAAATGAATCTATTTAAATTTAATAACATTTTATAATTAATTTTTCCTTAAGAAATGCTTTACAAATACTTCTATAAATACATTCTTTTCTTGGTTTATTGTCGAAACTAAGAAGTAAACTATCTTGAAACATTTCATTTGAGAGCTTCTCCCAGTGTACTGGCTGCTGACATCGCCGCCATTTGTGGGTGTCAAGAAGTTCAGATTCTGGCAAATGCAACAGTGGATTTCGGTTTGGCCAGGAGATAGCATCGCTACGTCTCCACTTCCCAACGCATCTTCATCTGCCGTTTGTATCTGCATCTGTTAGTGCGTGTATCTGTGTATCTGTGTGTTTTTGCTCCAAAGTGAGATTTATTTAAATGCTCAAAACGTGACTGAATTTATGAGGCAACCTGAGGCGGCTGCCGGAAAAAATGGGAACTGATTAGTCCGGCCTAATTTATTTGGCTAAAATCGGGAAAATGTCCGCTCTTTTAACAACAAGTTCGGAAATTTATGTTGTTTTATTTGGTTTCAATCTTGAAATCTTTTGTTTTCGTTTCACTAAAATTCAAATCCAAACTATGAATCTTCCGGACAGTCGCCAAGTGAGTGTCACTGCGGAATGTGGGTGTGTGTGGAAAGTGCAAGGGATTCCTGGCATTATCTCTGAATTCCTAAAGCATTGAGCAAAGCCCTTCGAAAAGTTTTTGAAAGTCTTACAACACCATTATCTAAATATGCATAGTGAGTGAGAGTGAAATGCGTGGAAATTTTATAGAAATATCTTAAGTGTCAAAGAGTTTTCATAAACTATTTTTGTTATGAAGAAGATTTTTAATTAAAAATAAATTATTTCCTTATGTAAATAGATCATATTTAGAGAAATTTAAGAGAATATTAGTACCTATTAATAATAAATACAATTTCTAAGAAATTTTTAGGAAAATGTTAGAAAACAAACAGGAAAAATTTCATCAGTGAAAATCTGTTTTCTCCCACACCTTTTTCTCAATTTATCAATTAAATCTTTCGTCTCATACCTGACCTTAAAGAAAGATAAGAATGCATTCCTTTCTGATTCAGGTGACACAAGTCCTTGATTGCAATTATCGCACATTTGCGGCGCTTAAAGATCCCTCAAAAAGTCAAATTCCCCACAGGGAAGTCAAACAAAAGTAGGAACTATTTGTAGAGGCCACAAATCAAGCAGGTCAAATCCTAAGTAAACACATTATTTATCGCAGACACATACTGAATACTGAATACTGAAATTCAATGCATATATATAGGACTTGGGAGAAGAGATTACACACGGAGGTCGCCTTGGGCCAGTGCCTGGCAGCTTATCAGCAACTCCTCCGGAGTTTTTGTGGCATTTTTGCTGATCGTCGCTCAATTTGTTTCTTGTTTCATTTACCAGACAACTGCGGCAACGTGAACAACGCCAGTGGACCGAGTGCAACCGGGTGTATGGGATTGGGTTACAACATGGACGACATCCTGATCATCACTGCCAAGCACAGCGAGCGGGCTTATTTGCGGGCCACCTTCCTGAAGAACCACTTCGACAAGATCACCAAACAGCGCGGACGGAAGCCATTCAAGTGAGTCTACAATTAGATTTTAATAACTAGATTTTAAGTGAAATAAAAATGCTAAAAAGCTAATATGATTTTAAAGAGTGCAGTCGTAATAAAAACTTAGTTCTAATAGTGTGAGAATCAGTATTAATTGTGTATAAATTAATTACCGGAAGTCTGGCTTAATTTAGAATTCAGACGTTAAGTTGAAAGAGCGTGCCAGCCATTAAACTAAATTATTTAAATTCTAGAACACATGCAAATATGCAAAAACAAAAACAATAATTATCAATCGGCGTGACTTAAGTAGAATTCCAAGTATTTAGCATATTAAAATATTCATTTATTATTCTTTATTGAATACAAATGAGAGATTTCTTTATTTCCGCTGAAAATGTTACATTTCATTAAGATTTTCTTGAATAAAAAATTGGGTTTTTAAAAAAAAAATGCTATTAAAATTATAATTAAATTGCAGTTAAAAATATAATTAATTAAGCTTTGTTTTTAGGCCCAAATATACAATCATCTGATTACATAGATTATCAATTAAGTAAATAATTTTAAGCACCGAATTTTGAAGTTAGCGAATTTATATATTTATTTTAATAAAAAAAACTCCCTCTCTCTTCCTTCCAGTTTTCTGCACATCAAAATTGACGATGGTCCCTTCAGCGAGGAGATCGCCCAGAAGTACCAGAGCACCGCCCTGCAAATCGTGATCCTTTGTCCCGCTCTGCTGGCCCTGCCACACAGCTTCCTGATGACCCAGCTCTCAACGATTATTCGCGTGGAGAAGGTCCTGGCCATCCTGCTGGACGTGAGTGAGGATAAGGTCAAGGAGATGCACAAATCGGCGCTGCCCAGCTACTACAAGTGGCGGCGCTGCGTGGTCAGGGACAACGACCAGGTGCAGATCAGCAATATACTAGGCATTGCCACCGACATCCTGGGGAGAGCATTGTGCCAGCGACCGCCATGCCAGGATAGCTCCTCTGGAGCCTCCTCTGGCGGTGGTGGACTATCGCGCAGCTTCTCCAGCTGCACGGAGGGATTCACTGTGCTGCCCAAGAAGGTAAAGTTGGGCCAGAACAAAGTGGTGGCTCTGCTGGCAGAGGCCCTGGAGAAGAATGACACCCTGAAGCTGCTGGTGGAGAAGTCCGGGGAGCTGATCGAGCTGCGCAACTTCAAATGCCGGAATCCGTACACGCTGCAGTTCTCTATACCGGAGTCCTGCATGGAGATCTCCACAATGATTGAGATCCGTATCGAGAAGAACGGCAAGAGCCTGGGAGCGAGGCCCATAAAGTGCGAGAGTCGCCTGAGGGAGCTTGAGCAGCTGCTCCGCATCGAGGATTCTCCCATAGAGTTCATGTGCCATGCTTTGGGCATTGGACCCGTGGAAAGGGATGCCTTGGATCAACACCTGCTGCAGTGCTTCCAACGAAACATGCCGCCCAACTTCCACCTGCTGAGCGGCGGCAATAGCGATCGCCAGCATCACTTCTTCAGCCGCCTGGAGTCCAGCCCGGAGGAATATCCCACGCTGCTCCACTTTGCGGCCAGGTGGGGCCTCAATAGGCTCTGCATCCAACTGATGGAGTGTCCTGGCGGTGACACAGCCTGCGGCGTAAGAAACTGTGCGGGTCGCACTCCAGCAGAGCTGGCCGAGCAGGAGGGGCACCACAAACTCGCCCAGAATATCGTAAGCTTCGCCGAGTTCCATGAACTGACCACCATGTACCACTACTTCAAGGGCGTGAATCCAGCCCAAGGGGAGATCAGCCCCAAGCCCAGTAGTTCCAGTTCCAATGTGGTCATCGAGGCTCAGCCGGGAAAGGGTAAAACACAGAAGCCCCCGAAGCAACTGCCCACGGCGGAGTACATGGAGATGTCCAGCGGATCGGAGCGGGAGAACACACCGGAAGTGAGGCCCAAAACAGAAACCATGGCCATCTCGAATCTCAACTACATCAGCGTGGAGACGGAGGACGAGAACCTGCAGGCTTCCGTTGCCGAAAAGAAGGTGGAGTCGGAGAAGAAGCTGCCGGAGGCCGGCTCCCAGCCAGGACCTGAGCAGACGACCAACGAGCTGAGGATCAACGAGCCGCCCTACTACCAGTCCAAGGAGCAGAATCAGCTCAGCAAGGAGCAGGTCAGATCCCTGGACGAGGTGGATGCAGCACCCCTGTATCAGACGGATAAATTCAGCCAGGAGTGCTCACAGCTGCTGGAAAACCAGCTTGGCAATGACTACGTGTTGCAGCCCTCGAATGTACCGGTGGCCCAAGATGATGGTAACTATCTGTTCCAGCCCTCAAACCGGCCTGTAGAGGAGGCTCTCCGGCTCAGCCGTTGCGCCACCAAGCAGCCCGGCTATGGCACCCTGAAGAGGAGTGCCAGCGATGCCTCCGCCGCCAGCAACAGTCGCTCCAACGCCGACGATGAGCTGGCCGAGATTATGCACGACTTTAAGAACAATGTCCTGTCCATCAGGGATGTGGAGCTGCTGGTGGAGCGCTGGAAGCACCGCAACGACGTGCAGCAGAGCTTCCGCGAGAAGCAGGATCAGATCGATCAGCTGCGCAGGGAGTACGAGAGGATCCAGGAGCAGGTCAAAACGCATCTCAAACGAGAGACGCCCTTCGAGAAGTTCAAGAAGTTCTTCTCGCGCGGCAAGCCCCAGCAGACGCAGCAGGGCAACGACAGCCTGCTGGATGAGACCAAGTCCTCGATAGCCACCAGCTGCAGCTTCAAGTCCGGCGGCGGAGTATCCACGGGCGGGGGAGCGGGCAGGCCCATCAGCTCGTTGAGCCTGCAAAGCGTGTCCAGTTCGAGTTCGTCCTCGGGAAGGCTAAGCACCGGCAGCAACTGCAGTGGCGCTTCTCTCGGAGATTCTGGCACTCATTCGGACCATGAGGAACGACGAGGATTCCCACCGCACTGCCGCATGATGGACAACTATCTGGTGCCGCCGCCACCGAGGCCAGTGTTTACGCCGAGCTCGACGCCCGGAGATGATCGTCATCAGATTGTGTTCCCCTCGCCCATGTCCAGTTGCCAGCGCTTGAACACACCCACCAGCCCCACAGGATCGGAGCACTACCAGATGTTCCCCTCGAACATCCCCGTTTACGGTAGCCAACCGCTGGCCAGCTCCCAGAGCAGCAACTACCTTAACACCATCATGGAGGCCAAGGAGCAGGCAGAGACGCAGCAGCAGCAGCAGCACTACCAGAACCAAAATGGAGTCACCCTGCAGCCCATCAAGCTTAATGAGCGCTCCAACATTATCTACGGGAAGCTGACCAAGAGCCACTCCGCCAGCGGCTGCAGCTCCTTCAAGCCCAAGCAGATCCCAGTGCCGTGTCCCCAGGTCGGCAGCATCGAGGTACAAGCGGAGGTCTACCAAAATGTGGGCGATATTCCACCGGAGAAGGACAACACCAAGGCTGAGGCGGACACAGAGACGACGCCCAACTACATGAACTGCTGAACGACACAGAAATCGAAATCAAAAGTTTTATTATTATAGTTTTGGGTCTTTTTTCGAGTTCGATTTTGTTAAAATATTGAGGAAATCAGTTGAGAATTTTAATTCCTAACCATTATTGACGACGAAGCCCCTGAACATTGTCCTTTTGGAAGGATGAAATGAGTATGAACTAGTTAACGCTATTATAATGTTTAGTTTTAAGTCTTTAGAAGGGTTTTTAGAGATTTGAAAAAGTAAATTATAATAATTAAAGTTTTTAAATCTCTTCGAGCTCAACTCGAAATTATTTGTATTATCTGTAGATATAGTCTGCGGTTTCAGCATCTAATTGTACATTTATGAAACGATTGCAAGCAACCAAATCAAACATATCGCTAGCTGATAAGCCTAGGCCTTAAGTCGATACCAACGAATATTAAACGCGATTCATCTAAGGATATCATCTAGGATACATGACCAATTATCGCTAAGAACCCCACACACCTTTTGGCATGCCGTTAAGCATGTAAAACTCGTTCATTCATTCTTCTTACACCGCCCACCCCCCAAAACCCCGCAGAACAAGTTAAACGCAATAAATTTTTTACATATAAGCAGAGAGGAAACTTGTTTTCATTTGGCACGTGCAAGGGCGTCGGAAAATGTGCGGGAAATTGTGGGAGGTCGTTGTTGGGTAGCGCGTTCGTGGCAAACAGGAAATCGTGCGGAATCCCCGGCAACACGCAAAATGGGATTGCAACTGCCAACGTAAATTTCCCTTTTATTCCTCTCCGGGAAACAAATGCAAGTTTGCATTCGTGAAGAGCCGCTGACTGGAGCGAATTTTCCGCGCTGAGCTCTGCTCGTCGTTTTTTAAATGATAGCAAAGGGAAATGGCAAAAGTGAAAATATGGAAAAAGTGTCCTGTTTGTAGCATACTTTTTTGCTGGCAACGAAATGGCCCCCACAAGGATTAATAGCTCAAAGAGAAATATATTTTATGCTTAAATTAAAAACGTTTATGAAAGCAGAAAAGTGAAAATGAGCTTTGCAAAGGTCTTCCTTCTACGAGCTCGTATTAAACGGAAGTACTTTTTAATTAATTAATTTAATAATAAATAATAATCTCACTCCAGTTATTTATATTTATATATTTAAAGTACTTATTTTTTAACAAACCTTCTCTGATTAATATTTCCTTTTATAAAAACCAAGAATAAATATTCAATCATTGGCAAATTATCTCAGTTATCGGTTTGTTTATGGCACGAATCCCGGCTGAACTCGACTGAACTTATATCGTTGAAACCACCCATCCAAGCCCTTGAGTGGCTCGTCGCCATATTTAATATTCTGATTAAAAGAGCATATCCTTGTTCACTTCCCCGCCAATACGAGGGCAATTCTGTTTGTGAGCCAGAAAAATGCTGAAATGCGAAATGGAGAAGCCTCCCAACGTTCGAGTTATCCCAGCCTGGGCTGCCACCAACATCCGGCGCTCGAGGGCGAACATGCAGGATGCATCAGATTCACACCCACACATATACGACAGGCAGCAAGGATTCGCACTAAGCCGGCATCTCTTAATTCACACTCAATGGGCCGCAAAAATATACATATATTTTTCTCTCGGTTCCCGATGTCCGATGCGTAGTATTTTTCCCAGCTGACTCGCAGCTTTCGTCCTTTGCATCCTTTCGGCAGCCATTTGCCATCTGCTCCGTTACATGGACACCCATACAGGCGAGTGACAGACAACATGGCCACAAGCAGTCGGCCATCAGTCGCTGGCCTGCACCATTTTCGACTGCTCGCAGCTCCCCTTTGTATACGCTTTGCAGGGAATTATCATTTGAGTGAAAAGTTCGAAGGAGTCCTTTTCAAGCTTGCAAAGGGTATATCACAAGTAAGGGTATACAACCTTCGGCTTCTCGAAGTTATCTTCCTTTTTTTTTGTTGTTTCTCTTTTTCTTCTATTTTGCTTCTCTCTGCTACTATGTTCTCCTCCTGCTTTGCTCCTCTCTGTTGTGTTGTTTGTTTTGTTTTCCCATCGCTGTAAATGCTGTAACCAAATGAGAGAGCAATATAGAGTCCTTGCCAGAGAGCGAAGCTTTTGGAGAAAGTGAAGCTTTTACGCAGCTATAAGGAATCAGGTTTGAAAAGTAAAATATACATTTTAGCTTAAAATTTTTATTAATTTTAATTTACTATAAAAATATGTTCAACAAAATGTACATTTTGTTTTTTAAACATTAAAAAAATATGTATTTATCTGACTATTTCAATTTATTTATATTTTAATAACATTTAATTTAAAGGAAGTTAAAGAACAGCCCTTCTCCTTGGTCTAGTGTTAATAAATAAAAGATAAAGGATTTTGGAAGACTTTGGGACAAGTTTAGAGACCAGTTTTTACAAACATATGTCTAGAAAAGGTTCTATATTTTATTAAAAAATGCAAAGATTTAGTTTAAATTTATTTATATATTTTCCCTGTTATTTTTATTAATTTTTACCTCTAAAATAAATAAATTAACAAATATTCATCCAAAAAATCAGGGTAAGAGCAAGTCATCCTGTCAGCAAAACAAGTAAGCTAGAGAGCACCAAGCCAGCTAGCAAGGAGAGCAAGTTGTCAAAAGAGAAAGGAAAGCTCTCCTTCTCGACAAGGTAAAAGCGAACAAGTGTGTATAAAAAGGACATTTCGTTCAGTCGTCGACTCTGTTAATTAAGCGAAACTGCGACGCAAAAAGGCGGAACGAGTTCACTTCATAGAAGGGAAAATAAAAACGGTTCCACTTTACGCACTGCAAAAACAAAGTATTCAAATTTGTTCAAGTTTAATATTTGCAAATAAATACAAACAGAAAGTGTGCATACCAAACGATAACCGTGCAACCGAAATCGAAGGACCTGTGAAGCCGTGTTGTTGTGTGAAAAAGGACACTCTTGCAGGCATTTTCCCAGCTTCCACTGCGTAGAAGAAGTCCGGGGAAAACACACACGCGCCCACATTTAATTAGTCTCTCCCCACCCATTGAATCTTTGATTCGGCGAAAGTCCGGGGACCAGACGCTAATTAATCCTGGGACTTGCTAGCCACCGCAGCTCAGAGGCGGAAACGGAAACGGAAAAAGCAAAAAATTCAGCAGCAGCCGGAGATGCATTAACCAGGAGCAGACGCCGCTCGTAAATAATTGAAGGTAGGCCAGGTCCTTCTGCCTGTCAGCAGGCTCATGAAATTTATGGCAGATTTTCCACCTGCTCTGCCACGCATTAACCTTCGTCCTTGGCACGACTTGTGTGTGCTCCTCTGGCCAAGATTTTTTCAAATTTTAATTATTTATTTGCGCCACTCGAAAGTGGCAACGGTTGCCACACTCGGTGCGAGTGCCGCCGAGTACTTGAAACTTTCAGCTGGGCGGCACATTTTTAATGATGTTCTAAGCGATCAACTCGAGGCCCCTTCACATTCGCACCTTGGCCTCTCAATTCCCAAGCGTTTTATGTGAAATTTTAAGCCAGCATTAGAGCCACCTTTTTTTTATTTACATTAAAAAGAATATATTTATATATATATATATAAACTAGCATTCAACTGCAGCACTATTAATATAATATATAATCATTAAAAGGTACAGTCAAATTCATAAATCAAATTAAACCAATAAGTATACAACAAATTTAAATGAAAAGATATTTATTAAAGAATTTTTAAAGTAATACAGAAACTTGAAGGCTCTCTATAATCTTTTGCTGCAGCAGCGGTCAAAAACCTTGGATGAGCGAAGAAATGAGAATCTATAAGATCTTAAAGCATTTCTACTTTATAGTTTAAATCCTTATGGTTTTGGTTCAGTTGTGTATATAGAATTTATGTGCATACGTTCCATGCATAGTACTTTTTGTGTTGCACTGGTTTCTGTTGCAGCTCTTCTTGGCTTGTCACCAGCGTCTTTGGGTCGAGTTGGCGGGCACTCATAAATATTTCAAGTTGTCAAAGCTGGCCTACACTCGTATGAGTGAGTGAGTGTACTCTATACTCAGTAATAGAAAATCTTCAGGGTATTTTTATTTTGTGAAACTGTATTAAAAAATAAGGAACAAGGACTAACCCTTTTAAAAATACAAATACATATACAATATTTAAGGCTGATACTTAATTTATTAAACTTTTATTGGGATATATTAAAGCGAGAAAATGTTAGGCAAAATGTGTGCCTATATTTAAGCTTTAAGAAAAATAATCCATCATTTTGTAGACTTTATATTGTTTCAGCTAAATATCTCTCAATATAACAATAATCAACTAAGCTATTTAAGCTTACAATAAAAATTAATTAGTTCATTTTTAAGATCATTGTTGATACACTACAATAACAATACCCTCAGAATGTGATAGAATTTTCACCAAATAAAAGCAGGGTATTTTATAACACCTTATGGCTTATATGATATACATATATATCCTTTTTTGCCGCAACTTGTTAGCGTGTGTGCTACTCACAAATACCATTCCATCCAAGCAGACACTCAGGTATTTCCGCTTCGCTTTCTGTGTCAGCCGGCGGCTTCCGCTCCTGGGACATGGGGTACGTCTCCCTCTTTCTTATCCTCATTCTCAGACCAGCTTTTTCATGACCCACTGTTGCTATAATTTTAATTAGCACTGGGAGTCTTGAGTCAGTCAGAAAAAGCTTCCTGTCGCCACTAAAGCCCCTGATGAAGCACTTTAAATATGTACATATATACTATATATTCCTGTTTAGGTATTATATGTGGAAGACGACGACAAACAAAGCCAGGCAATACAATGCGAACAATTACTAGACTGAACCGCATTGTCTGGGGGGGGCCAAATCCACAGTCAAGGCGGTGCTTTGTGGTATTAAAAGCAATATTGCGCATACGCCGCGTTGTGCATCCTTTCAAAGGAATGCCAAATGTGTGTGTGCGTGTAAGTCTGAGAATGAGGTATGCATATGTAACACACAGAGCATAATTGCTTATTTGCCGCTTGGCTGGCCATCTAAACCGCAACCGTATAGATATCCCATAACCCCATCCTCTAAATATCGATTGTAATTCATACAAAGCCATTGACCACAACGAACCCGTCCTTGTAACCCCGGGAAAGGGGTGCTTTTTTATGGGAAGAATGGGTGGTAAGGAGGTGCCAGAAAATTAAACTTTCCACAGTAAAATTTTTTCGGTCTGACGAAAAGTTTTTCTTTTGAATATTCTAATACCAAGAGAGCTATAAAATATGAGCCTGGCATCGGCTGCTTTTAAAGGATTTTCACTGTGGGCTCGTTATTTTCCCCAAGAAAAACTTAAAGCCAAGTTTGGTTATAACATTTTTCAATGGCTTATTGCTAAAGGACTTTAAAAAGTCTTAAAGTTTGGCAGAAATTGAAAGCCTTTTCAAAGTTTATGGCATATTTTTGTGTTATTAGTTTTCAATTCAATTCACAGGAATTTCATGAGAATAATAAATACATACATATATAATAATAATTCCGATTATAGTCTAGGCTTATTGAAATATAAAGCGAATAAAGAGGAATTGGTTTTTTTATGGCAATTTTCAGGAATTTCGTTGGATTTTCCGTTTCACTTTGAATTTAATTTTTCTCTGCAAATGCCGGCAGTCAAAGAAATCGAATCCTGGGCCCGAAGGGAATTGTGTTATAGGCACTTTTTGTGAACACTTTTGCCGTAACATTTGTGCAGCGAGTGGGAGCAGTTAAATGGCCAACAATTGGCAGCCTCTCAAAGTGCAGCAGCAGCAGCATCAACCGTAATTGCAGCGGCAAAGAAAACGATAACAACATTTCTGGGGCGATCATTATAATCGGGCAATTTGGCCCACGACGATGGCTATGTCTGTGTCTATGGCCTTTCCCAGGACTGGAATCTCTTCGTAGCCAAAGGCAGGGCACTAGCATGTACATATGTACTTCGAATTGTTATTACAGTTCGCAAAGTCGTTTGCCTGCAGGCTACAAGCATATATATTATATACAATCATATATACTCACATACTCTATCATAAATTCGGCTTTTATTGACAACATTTTGCCCTGTGACACCACGGAACGAAAAAATATCCTTTAAATAGGTTAAAATTTTGGAACAATATTACATTTTTTAAATTTTCTATAATTATTTTAACGAAGCTTTGGAAAGTAAATACAGGTTCTGGTATAATATTTGTATTTATTATTCGTTAGAGTAATGTTGAAAAAATGTAATCAAAATAAATGGAAAACAAGATACATTTCAATTATTATTTATATCTAAATGAATTATTAAAAATTAAAATTAAATTAAATATTTTAAAGGAGTCTCTTTAATCATACAACTTTTTTCCCTCTGCAGGAGTGGGCCTGGCCAGATAGACGGGTTCCTACTTCCACTGTTTGTGGACTAAAAAATGTATTAAATGGGAAACTCATTAACGGCTCGTGTTGTGACTGGCCGATGGCAAGGACCTTCGGATCGGTAGCTTCTGCTCCTGCTATTCCTATTCCGCCTAGTTTTGTATATAGTAAGTTGGCAGGCGACAGGACCACGGACTACATATTGCATGTTGTTTTGGCTCAAATAAGCCCCAACTGGCCGGCAATTTGGCAAACATTCGAATGGGCCTAGGTCGTGGATTGGTATCCCCGCCAGTCACAGTCGCATTTAAGTGTTTTGTTATAAATTATTCGTCGCATTTTGCAAAACTGGACAACTGGAATTGCAGTTGCGGCGCAGCCAATGGCTTTTTATGCAACTTTACTGCCCTATGACCCCGTGACGCATATGTACTCGTACACACATGTACTTTTACATAACTTTCCGGTTCGCTGGCTCTAAATTAGGTTCACCCTAAACGAGGAGTTGGTTGTGCAGGTACGGAAAGGTGAGCCGAGTCGTGCTGAGCTGAGCTGCAAAGGGGAAATTCAATTTGCCAGGAGACACTTTAATTATGCAAACCGAAAATGATTTGCCACAGCAAGTGTTATTGGTCTCATCGTAGGCAAAGTTTTTCTATTACTTTCCTGGAGCAAAGGGAAAGTGTGCAGCTGTTGTTGGAAAAATAAACCATTGAAAAGGGGAGTTTCAAAGGAGTTTAGTTTCTAGAATAATTACTCATTTTATTATGAAATAATTGCTTTAAGCTAGAGCTTAAAGTTGCTACTTTAAATCACAAATAACTCTTTAAAAATAATGGCCGCGAATGTGTTTTAATACAATTTTAAGCACCATTGTTATTCAGTTTGTTTTTCGAGCTTATGGCAAACGAGTAACTTTACTTAAGTTTTGTTTGTAACTGCTTTAGCAACTTGGGAGGAGAAAAAAACTTTTGTATCGGGTGGGAAGAAAACGTATTTAATCTTGTTTGAAAATTAGTTTTCCCACTCGTGTTAATTGAGCTCCGCTGAACAAGTTAGTTCCAAAGCCCATAAAAAGGCAACTAAAGCTGTCATGAGAATGGCGGCACATGGCGAGTGCGAGTACTTTTGAAAGCTTTCTCTGTAAGATGTGTGAGCCTTGCGAGTGTCGTCCTTTGGCCAAAATTAGCAACAAAATACAGTTTTTCGAATGGGTATAAACAGCTCGAACTGCAGGTCCTGCGATAGAGTTGCGTGACAGGATGGGCCAGACATGTCTGACATTTGGAAATGCCAGAAACAAAACGAAACGAAAGGATGGCAGGGATCAACCGACGAGTAAACAAATCGCAGACAATTGACTGACTGACGTGTTGTTTGCAGTGACAAAGGACTCACAGAGTGAGAGGGAAATGGGGGCTGAGTGACAGAGACAGCCAGCCAGCAATTAGAATTCAATGCAGTCAGTATAAAATACAATTAAGGGCCATTTTGCACAAGTAAACAAGATGTGCACTGGAGAAAACTTAAAGGATATGAGGAAAAATATTACTAACAGTACTGAGGAAGCTCCTATAAAAATTTCTCTTTTATATAAGGGTTATGTATCATATTTAATCCTAAGCCCACATTAAAATACTTCATTTTATTTGCAAAATTTTGAAGCCTAATTCATAAAAACACCCACCATAAATTCTCTTGACCAATCTCTCGGACATATTTAATATTTTGTATTATTTACCTCAATAAATATTATTATACCCCAAAAAAACCAATTATCGCTTGTCTTTCCTATATTTTCCCGTGTGTCTCCTGTCAAGTCAGTTATGGTTTGAGCCCGCGGCGAGATGTGCAATTATTGATATTGATTTTGCAAGCCAGAAAGCAGGGCCTGGGAAGCCCATTAAGTAAATCATTCGCCTGTCGAGGCAGTAAAGCAAATTTATTGTTTTTAATGACGGCCCCCCGAGTCCTTGACTTCGAAGTGCTTTCGGTTATTGAAAGGAGCAGACAGATGGCATACACACACACATAGCCGCTTGGCTGTCTGCAAATGCTGCATAAATAAAGCGGCACCGAGCCGAAATATTCATTGCATACCCCGAGGCGTAGTGCATGTCGCTCGCCAATTAAACGAAGGAACGCCAACAATTCTGCTCATTTGCAACCGGCAAATTCGTATGTCGTGTTGGCCCATTCAACTAGTTGGCCAAAGAAAAGCTTTACTCATCCCTCAACCCACCGCATTTCCATATCCATTCCACCAATTCACGCGCCCTTTAGCCGCAATGTGAAATTTTGGTTGGGGCACTTGCAAAATTTTAGCTCAGAAATTTAACTAAATAAATCTTTATAAAAAGCTTAAGCTATTTCGACGCCATTTAATAAATTGAATGGGTGTTTAATGTTCTAAAATATTTATATATTTATATTTGAAGGAATTTCTGTTCGACATCCCATAGAAAACGCTGTGAAATGAAATATATATCACAAGTTTTTACAAGGATAAGCGTATTCAATTTCTAGGTTCTAAGTACGAATGGCAGAAAATATAAATTCTGTATGAGTATTTAATATTTTATATTTATTTTAGTACCTGTAAAACCTACCGAAGTATACCCTAAATCCTTGCAGTGCCGAGTTCTAAATATATTCACACAGTTTAGCTTCGAAAAGCGGCTGTCTGCGCTCATCCAGAGCGCGAAAAAAGTGGAAGTGGAATTAGCATTTGGCATTTAACATTTAACGAACGAATATATCCAGCGCTCTTTGTAGCTGAGCTTGATCTATTTTCTGGTTACGACTTGGCCCACACACAAGGTCGAAGGTGGGGCAATCCAATTAGGGATAAGAATCGAAATCAGTGAAATCGATGCGGCACTCGATGTTGCAGCAGTATTCACTCGATTGAAATTTAAATTTATTTCCCTTTCTAATTGCCATTGCAGAGACAAGCCAATGAAAATGCTAAATTGAAGAAAGCACACAATTGCGAAATTGAACATTTTAATCGCCGGCAGAAAACATGTCAAATGTGAGTACGGAAAGAGAACTCATTTCCTGGGGCCTTCGACTTAAATCAGCTTTTATTTTGCAGCTTCTCTACATGGACAAATCGAATGGCAATGGCGTCTATGCGGTCAAGCCGAACATGGACAACGATAATGCCCTAATGGGAGCATCGGGTGCCACCACAACAACCATGACAGCAGCAGGTGGAGCCACTGCAAACAACATAAACATAATGAACGGAGCTGCTGCCGCTGCCGCAGCTTCCGCTTCCGGCCTGCCCACTTCCGCCTCCAGTGAGGACCTAAGCCAGAGCCTGTCCGAGTACACAGACGCCGACGAGAGCATATCCGCGCCCACAGAGTTTCTGGCCGAGGTAAGAGCTTAACTAGAAAGCCACTAAATGGGTCATAAAAATAGTGGAAGTTGTAGTTTTTTTATGGGATCAACTGTTAAAGGAACGAAAAATATGACCAGGTGTTGGAGGTTTAACTGATAAAATAAAAATATATTAGATGGATTTATATTTAATGTCAAAGTAAAGAACAATTAGCTTTCCATTCAAAATTACATCAAGTTTAGAAAGGCTTTTGATATCCATTATGGAATTCCTGCACCCGCTGGTATCCTTCATAAATAACCTCCATTATGTGGCACTCATTATCTAAGCGTGGCACACTTCTCGTTATCTTTATTTTTTGCTGAAGAAGGGTCCTTGGCAGGAGAGCACAAAGGCAAAACAGAACTTATGCAAATGCAAATTGCTGCGCTGCCAGGGCAGATTGCGGATTTAAGTTAAAGTCCTTTCGGCAGCCGGATTACGCCACCGAGCGCACTTGGCCGGACTTATTGATTGCTAATAAATTGCTTTCGAGCGCATTCAACTTTCAGCAGAGTCAACTTTTCTGTCCTCCTGCCGCCAATGTGGGCCAGTGGACCACCAGAAGCGGGCGGGTATGGCAAGCACATATAAGCCTTTGTTGTTCAGATGTTATGAGAAAATTCTAAAGGATTTGATGGCATTTCCCTTAAATGTGTATTGTGCGAGGCTCGAGTGCTCCGTGCTAGGTACTATACTGTATTGTGCGTTCTTTATATTTTCTCCTGCAGTTCCTGTCCGCCGTGATGCTGAAGGACTACAAAAAGGCATTGAAATACTGCAAATTGAGTGAGTATTATATGAATCTTCCTGCCAAAGTATGTCGCAATATTGATGAGGGCTTTATTTATTTTATCTATATTGTTTTGTAAGAATTATAAATGTCCTGCTTACTACAAGGGAAATCAGGTCACCCTATACAACAATTTTAGCATATTAAATCTGTGCAGATATTTAAAAACAGACCTTGAATTTACCATTATTTATTTATTATTTATAAATTTTAAAACTATTTTTAATTACTTATTATAAAAATTTAAGCTTTCTCGATTCAACAGATATATACATTTTTTTCTCTACTCGCATACAGTTCTCCAATACGAACCCAACAATGCCACAGCCAAGGAGTTCTATCCGCTCATCCTGGACAAGCTGAGCGCTGGTATGTAGTTAACTCTGCTTAAAGGTGACGGTAGTTAATTAATCTTATTACCCCCAGTGGCCGCATCCAGCGATAGCGATGAGAACTACAATAAATCTTCATCGCCCGACCTGGCTCTGGACCTGCACGCCTCCGATGTGGAAGCAGATGCTGATGGCGACGATGGTGGCGATGCGGATGTGGATGCCGATGCAGATGGCGACAGCGAGAGCAGCAACAACTGCTCCGAGGAGGATAATGGATGGGGTGACGACGAAATAGACAACGTGGATGTGATGGATGGCGAGGAGGAGAGCAGCAGCAGTGGCGACGACTTCGAGCTGCCCATTGACGATGCTGGGCAGGATCCGGTGGCCCTGGCTGTCCACACTCCCCACTCGCACACTCATTCCCACTCCCACAATGATTCTGGATCCTCGAGGAATTCGTCCAGTGGCGGCGGCGGACGCAGCGACAACACCACACACTCCTATTCCAGTTTGCTGCTTGAGGAGGAGGACGACATTGTGCCGGTTAGCCTCCATTTCGGTCTCAAGGATAATACAGCTACAGACCTGGATGTAAGCAATGGTAAGGCAGACGAAGTTCTTCTTCAAAGGAATCTTGATTTTATGCAAATCCCAAAATTCCAGGCAACAAAGTGCCCTCCGCCTCGTGCAGCGACTCGGAGTCTCCGACAGAGCCGCTAACCCAGCGCCTGGCGGCCATTCTGCGCTCCAAGTGCGGTGTATCTGGCGGTGGCGGGACCGATGAGCCCTATTAAAAAAATATATTTAATTTAACACTGTGCGGGTATTATCTTTGGATTGCGAAACGCTTGCTGAATGAAGAGGATCAATGACATTTTCCGGAAAAGAAAAATATTTTGATTTTCTACCTGGCCGCACAGTGACGTCTCTACATCTACACGTACATATATATTCTTGTATAACTCTATAATGACCGTAAACTCCACCAGCCCTTGCCCGACTAGTCTCTCCGCTAGTGCGATCGCTTTACGAACCTAGAAACCGTCCCTGACAGCATACTCTCGTATCTCGTAACTTGTAACTTGTAATTCGTACTCTTTATCTTGTATTTGTATCTCCGGTAGCTAAGTTTTCGATCGAACGCGAGTCTCCCTAGGACAAACATATCGTACAAACTCAAAAAGTACTTATATATATATACATCAATACCTATTTATACCACATACATACTATATACTGTACATGTTTATCCTAGATATACATATAGCCGCAGAGCCCAATAAAGATATACTCGATACCGTAAGACGCGTATAGCGGAAATCGCGAAACAGAATCAATATATAGATTTACATAGATTTACACTTATATATATATTTTTTAGTAAGAGACACCCATTCAGAACGCACAGGACTCGGAATGCTGCTTTACATATTTGCATTTGATAGAGATCGATTTTTCCCCAGAGAAAGAGAGTTACGATAAGGATAAGTCTGACAACAGGTGGAACGAACGAATGAGTGTAGAACTACAACTGAAATGGTCCAAAGTCACAAAACAACGTAGATGAGTGTAAATATATATATTTTGTATCTGATTAAGCCCTATACTCTCGGTTTGGTTTAGGTTCAATAAGTTAACGAGGATGTAACTCTAAAAACTCCCCTTAATACTTATTATTCAGCATATATATTTGTATTCGATAAGTTTTTCCAACTATATTGTTGAATTAAATTATAATCCGAATGGTCTGTATGTTTACGAAAGACAAAAAATTGTAATAATAAAATGTGGCAAGAAAGCTGGAAAAGAATTTGCATTTTTATTGGAGCTAAAAACAGAAGTTTACTCTCTTTAACACTTTAACACCAGCAAAGTCCACGCAAAGTAAGTCTTAAAAGGTATAATATAATAAATAATTCGATTATATATTATAAAGAATTATATTATAAAGAAAACACACTTTCGATTTGTTAATCAAACATTTGCTTATTTATTTTAAATCCATTATTATCAAGATCCTCCTTATTATTCGTAAATTTTGTTATTAACATGAATTGCAATCATTTCTTATATATGTATGATGATTTTGTCTCTTACGGGGTTTTTATAAAACTTTTCTGGCTGATATTCAAAAATGGGATGTTTTAAAAACATTTGCATGATCAAACTCCATTTCGTTTCATTCTTTTGTGAAATGCATAAAAAATATACAAAAATTGCAATTGTCTTGTATAATATTATAAAAAGTTCTCTGCGCTTTTCTCTTCCTTTCTATCCAATGTATCATTTTGATATGTGTAACAAACTACTTTGATTAAATATATATATTTCATATTTTCATCGCTCTCCAAATACTGGTTCGTTTTTTCATTTGAATTCTCTTCCTATTATCGTTATATCTTTGTTGTTGGATTTGTAATGATCTGTTCCAGCACCAAGTTGAAATAATACAAATTAAATTACAGCATAACAAAATTTGTTCTATTAGTAAGATTAATATGTTTCGTTTGTAAACTATTTCCTCTTGTAAGTTGCTCAAAAAAATCAGGTAATGAAGCTTTGTTTGTTTACGTTTTGTGTTGTGTATATATATTCCGTTTTAGTTTATATCTTAAGTGTGAATCGAGAAATATGTTTTAGATGCGGCGCAAAAAAAGTTTTAAATCAACTTGAAAGAATCTCTTACAGTTCTTATATATTCCTTATCTCAGCATAACAATATTTAACATACTTACTCGTCGTATTTCTTAAGAGCTGAATATTCAATAATATTTTAAGATTTAAGATGTGTGCTGTGTATGCATCTCGATATAATACGATCTTTTGTATAAACCTGCTAAGACTCCTGCGTATGTGTTTCATGTGCCTATGTAAGAGTGTGTGTGTGTTATAAAGATTATATATTATTTATATCTATATGTAATATGCGCTTAAGTTCGATTCTCGTTAAAAAGAAACTTTCCTTTGAAAACTTCAGGTGTTTGCTTGTACTGTCCAGTAGAATTTGAATACAATTACAATAATTACACATTTATTAGACCTAAGTGATGTCTGAGGGTCGTTGGCACTACGTTGGGAAATTAAAAAATAAATACAAAACATAACATCGAGTTAAATGTATTTTATTAAAAATACAACATTAAAAAACACAGAAAATAATACGTAACGTCTACTACAAAGTAAAAGTAAAAGTTACAATTTAAAAGGTTACGAAATTATAAGGAATTTATGGGCAAATTATAAAGAAATTAAACTTAAACTTATAGCTGCCTGGTGGCGACGTAAGGGAAGTAATAGCTATAGTTAAAAAGGCTAGACAATAATCTTCAAACAAGTTGTTCGTTATATGCATCGTGTTTTTATATAGAACTATGTATGGTTATCAGTCAATGAAGTCAATGTGGGATGAGTATAAACACATCTCTATGCACATAGCGCCACGCTCCAACACTTCTTGTTCTGTTTTGCTCAGTGTATACTCGCGCCCAACAGATGCAAGATCATGGCTGTTTGTCGACCTATTTCGGAGAACAAAAACTTTATCCTGAAGACTTTATCTGGTATTGGCTTGGCTGACGACAATCTGCGCTTAATTATCAAATAGACTGCTGAGCGAGAAGGGCTTCCCATTGATGGGCTGGCGAGCCACAGATACCGGTAAAGATGGACTGTGGCTTAGTACCGCTTCTATAAGCAGTTCGTTGATTCCTTGGCATCATCGATGTTGGTTATATTCTTGATCAGCAGCTGAGCCGACGGATACTTGTTGAGCTGCGCGAAGCGTTCCATTACGCACGACGAGCTAAGACGGGCCTCGGCGTCGTGGTCCCAGCACTCCTCCATGGTGTCGCAGAACACATTAAGACCCTGTCATAAATAAATAAATATTTTTAACAAATCCTTAATTATTTGCTTGTTTTGACTCACCTGATGGGCTCGCCAAGCGGTAAGGAGACGCGGGCGCAGCTTCTTCATCACCACGCTCTCTTGGACTTCGTCCAGCGTGGGTCGCTGTCCCAGCTCCGCCTCGAAGGGCAGCTGAAACTCGCCGACAGGTCCAGCGATGTCACACCGCGAAACCATCTCCCAGAGAACCAAGCCGCAGGCATAGACATCTATGCGTAAGAACGCATCTCTATTGAAGTTAATGGCACCCTCGAGCACCTCTGGCGCCATGTAGCGACGGGTGCCAACCTGGCCGTGGGTGTCGCCGCACGACTTGCCCGGTTGGAAGATCATGGCCAGTCCAAAGTCCGCTATGCAGGCCGTAAGATCGCCCTTCAGCAACACATTCTTCGACTTGAAGTCTCGATGAGCTATTGACGGCTTGAGGCCTTCTGTTTTTGAGCCCGGGATCTCCTCGTGTAAATGGGCCAAACCATTGGCCATGGACTCGGCAATGCGGCACAGCTCCGGCCAGGTGATGGTGTGCGACTTGAGGTAGTCGCACAGCGATCCATTGTGCTGATACGTGGATATTAGCCAGTATTCAGGCTTGTCCATGTGCTTCTCCACGCCCAGAAACTCGAGGATGTTGGGGTGTCGCATACGCGGCAGCTTATAAATGTCATTCTCTGCCGTCCACGACTCCTTCTCCTGCATGCGAAAGATTTTGACGGCCACATCCTGGCCATGCAGCTTGGCCTGCCACACATCACCAAACCGGCCGCTGGCCTTCTGTTCCAGCAACTGAATGGGTCGATTGCACAGCAGTGGCGATGCATTGGTGATCTCCGCCTCGTGCTATAAATTGGAAGTAAAATAATAATGGCAGTAATAAGACTCGGCATTTACTCACCGTGGGTATCTCGTTAAAGTGCGCCTGCTTGCGGCGTCGATAGAGAAAGAGACCCATGCCTACAATGACCATGAGCACGCTGAAGATGGAGGTGCCAATATAAATGTACATCAAATTGCTGTCATCCTGCGTCTTCTCTTTGGGCACTGCAAGGACACACACGGGAGCGAAAATATGGGAACATTAAAGAGGGCTTTAAACGCTGACTTGCCACAGGTGAACAACATCTCGAGTGGCAGCAGGCACTGCGATGCTGGGGTGGCCATATAAAAGGCAAAACGAAAACCAAAAAACGAAAGTTCGCCCCCAATTTCGCATCTCTTTTTCCCCTCATTTTGTTTCGAGATAAAAGCAAGCTAGGACGCAAGAACAAAACAACAAAGCGCAGGGCACAAAAGACGCTCTGGCAGGCAGTAGCAAAGGGTTCGGAAGCAACCGAAGTCAAAGGCAAAGGCAGCAACACCCCAAAAATAAAAACAAAGGTAGGAAAGTTAATCGACCAGTGAATACCTGGTATTCTGATTTGATTCGAGTACTAACCACCAAAACATACCATAAGCTCCTTTCAATTAACTCATTTTTACGAGAGAACTAGTAAAACCTAATTTAATGTAAACAAAATACAAAACTAGTCTTTTATATTTTTACTAACAGCTCCTTAACAAGAATTTTCAATGAATATTTGCAACCAACTTGATCTGAAGGCAATATATATACTCTATATATAAAAAAAATATTTTTATAAAAGTTGAAATAAATAAAATACACCTATTCGAATATATCCAATATATACCCCTGAACTCAACACTCGTACCTAACTATAAAAATAAAAACGAACCAGTGAACGTGCACAGGAGGGCAGAAATTGCAACACATGCTGCTCCAAAAGGGGTTGCAGGGCCTGTAGATGCAAAAAAAAAGGAATATACAAAAAGAAAAAGGGGGAATGGGCACCACTTCGCGTCGAGAGTTCGTTAACACGAAAAACGCTGCCTCGGATGGGCAGGAGAGGAACTTCATGGTAAAAGTAAGGCCTCCCCCTCGTGCAACTTGAAGATGCAATAAAAATGAGTAACAAAAACAAACAAAACAAAAAATAAATAAATATGGAAACGGAAAAAATAACAAAATTGGGGTAAACAGCCTGGACAAATCCGCACATAAACTGCAACCGGACACGAATTCCCAACCAGAACTCACCTTGCGTGGTTGCCTCTGTTGTGGTTTTAATATATTTGTGGTCGGAGTTGCAGCGCGATCCCTTACAGCAGCAGAAGAAGATGTTCTCCTGTCGCGGCTCCCCGGTCACGCACTCCGTCTGATTGCACTCGTGCATGTATGTGAAGCAGCCCTTCATTTTGATTCGTATGGCGCCTAAAGGGGGAAACGAGAATGCAATCAGTATTCTGGAAAAAATGCCCATTTGCCACAAGGCTCCTCACCCGTCGTCTCGTTGGTGCTCCAGAGCACATAGCAGCTGGGAAACTTGTCCTGCTCCACCTGGCAGTGTTCGATCCGCGTTTCACAGTCCTGGGCTGTGTTGCACATCTTTTCGTCAAAGTGCTCGCAGGCGATGTTGTGGTGTCCCTCGGGCAGAATCGATCCTTGGATCCCAATCAGACAACAGGCTGAAAATATATCAAAAAAATTATTAGTATTTAGTTCTTTATTTAAAATTCGTTTATATAACAATCAAATGTGATTTAGTAACGCCTTGTCATAAGCCCGATTAAAGGATCACAGTTAATGGAATTATCGGTTACGAACGCTCAAAGAAAGGGGCAAAAATAAAGCCGAGTATATTTGGGGAATGGGGTCCCTCCTCTCTTTCAGAGGGCAGTGCGAGGAGGACTCTTTGTGGGCGCTATCCTTTGTACACATATCGCATGCCCACAAGGTGGGGAGTTAGGGATGCTAAGCTGGGGACCCTCCTCTGCCATTGAAAGCCACCCCATTCGGGCACGGAATTAGCCCCACTGGCCACACACCAGCCTTTGAGTGGGCATGGCCCCAATGCACGGATATGCGCTGCCTGCACAATGGGCCCAATCTCGTGCCAACTAGTTCATCTGGGTCAAGCCACATATGCCATGTATAATTATAATCAGAAGCTCTAATTTAGTGATAGTCAAAACACAGAGTTTACTAATTTGAAGGCTCAAAACTTTAATTAGCACTAACGAAATCTAGAGAGCCTACATTTGCCAGATTATACATAATAAAAGGTTTTTGACAATATTAATCAGTAGTGTTATATTTAATTAAATACATTTTTTTAATGTAAAACCAACTCCTTTTAATATTTCTACATTAACTTTTCCTTTTTTGCTCCACTATCCTTTGGGGGTAATCGGATCGCTGATTCTCGTTGTGAGTCTGTGAGTGTATGTTGGGGTTCGTAAGCGTGCATGCTTTATAGTAAAGTAGATACATAAGCAGGCACATTATGCACACAGAAAGGGATGGGTTTAAAGTGGCGCTTGTGGGGAAAAAAGGAACCAGCAGCAGGAACCGAAGCAACAACAACAGCAACAGGGAAGAGAGCGCATTGCGCCATAGTAAAAGAGAGTGAGATAAGGAGAATGTGGCCAAGAGGGGGAGTGGGGGACTATAAGGCAGAGAGAGAGAGAAACCAGAATCCGCCATCCAACAACAAGTTTCTAATGCAGCTCCATCCATTCAAAGAAATGCTCAGCGTACAAACACTAACACACATGCATAGATATGGATTGGGCTAACAGGATATCCGATCAAATAGATATCCTCTAAGCAAGTTATTTTGAGGATTTAAACACAGCAAAATAGGCGGTTAGGCGGGAACTTCTATTTGATTTTATATCATAGCTTGTATTTACGTTTTTAGTTTTAATTTGAGTCTCAGAATTAAACAATAAAATAAGAATTTAAGGCTTACATAAAATCTATATATTAACAATCTAACCACATGTATTTATATCAACCCTAAAACCAAAATATACTCTGCTTTTATCTATTTCTATAACTATGTGATATTAATAAAGTTATAGTGGGCATGCTTATGAAATCATGCACGGATCAATAACATTTCTATAGGAAGCGAAAGCAAGTAGTATTACAGAAATCCGATGGGGATATAGTATATTATTTTATTAACAACAGTGACGCCCCGGCAGTAAGGCGCCAATAAGGGTCACACACACACAGGCGCTATACATACCCAGCAATAGCTGCGCCGTTAGATAAAGCTGCAGATCGTATTTGTTGGACATTGTTATGCGTTATCGCCACCCGCTAAACTTGTTTACAGCACTGCCTATTACGTATACGCGTTGATTACTCAAATATAATTACGGAGTAGTGAAATATATCACTATCTTTTATGTTTTTTCTTCTTTTTGGCACACAGTTCTGGTTGGGATTTGTTGTGTTCACACTTCCTGTCTCCCTCTTGCACAACGATGCACTGCACTCTCTTTTCGTGTATACTATGTGTGTGGGTGCAAGTGTGTGGGTACGCAGCGGATTTGCTGGCCACACGCTGCTTGCATGCACATTTTTCACGGATTTTTAAAAGGTTTTTTGCGCGATTTAATCACTTTTTATCGGCGCACAAATGGAAAGCACCTTGCACTGCACTTTGCTAGCTTTTACAGGTCCGCAGGCCTGCTTTACGCGATTTTCTTAAGCGAGCACGTCTTTCGGTTTTTGTCGCAACGGGCAGCGATAGCGATGGGTGCAGTTCAATAACAAACCAGGGCTGTGTGTTGAAATAGTTGGTATTTTTTTGCCTTCGATCACTAACGGTCCCATCGATACTATCCGAATCTATAGCTCCATATCTATGTAACTTGTTAACTTCGCAAAACCAAATTTTCAATTGTCTTAATTCAATTTACCGTATTTGAAATCAATTAAATTTCTTTGCTTTTTTTATTTTTATGAATCCATAAAATGGATGCTGTTATTGTAAAATGAATTTAATGTTTATTTAAGGAAAAGGTTAAGATAAATAACAGAATGTCTCTTTAAACCAAAAAATCATATTTTTAATTTTATAACCGAAACCCTTTCCACGATAGTATCGATAGTACAGCACTAAGCTTTTAGAGTTTTTAAATTACGGTCTCACTGGCAAACATAAATTGTAATTTTCTGGAGGTGAGTTCTTGTTGCTAAAAACAAAAAACAACTAAATAAAGAAAACAAAGTTATGAGATCAATATACAATATTGGGACATATCTTAACATCTTTATTTATTATTGTAAAATGAATTTAATGTTTATTTAAGGAAAAGGTTAAGATAAATAACAGAATGTCTCTTTAAACCAAAAAATCATATTTTTAATTTTATAACCGAAACCCTTTCCACGATAGTATCGATAGTACAGCACTAAGCTTTTAGAGTTTTTAAATTACGGTCTCACTGGCAAACATAAATTGTAATTTTCTGGAGGTGAGTTCTTGTTGCTAAAAACAAAAAACAACTAAATAAAGAAAACAAAGTTATGAGATCAATATACAATATTGGGACATATCTTAACATCTTTATTTATTATTGTAAAATGAATTTAATGTTTATTTAAGGAAAAGGTTAAGATAAATAACAGAATGTCTCTTTAAACCAAAAAATCATATTTTTAATTTTATAACCGAAACCCTTTCCACGATAGTATCGATAGTACAGCACTAAGCTTTTAGAGTTTTTAAATTACGGTCTCACTGGCAAACATAAATTGTAATTTTCTGGAGGTGAGTTCTTGTTGCTAAAAACAAAAAACAACTAAATAAAGAAAACAAAGTTATGAGATCAATATACAATATTGGGACATATCTTAACATCTTTATTTATAACTTTAATATTATAGTGGGTGCTTAAAAGGGAGTTTCCTGTCGCCAAACTCCCTTTTTCGCCCATCAAACATGGCGCCGCTTTACACCTAATTGCGTCTCTTCTTTTTCGATAGGTATCTTTGTCAGCTGCAAATTTTCTTGACTATTAAAAATGACTGGACGCGGCAAGGGAGGCAAAGGATTGGGAAAGGGAGGCGCCAAGCGTCATCGTAAGGTGCTTCGTGATAACATCCAGGGCATCACCAAGCCCGCTATTCGCCGCTTGGCCCGTCGCGGCGGTGTAAAGCGTATCTCTGGCTTGATTTATGAGGAGACTCGTGGTGTGCTTAAGGTAAGTAATGGCGGATGCAAATGCAACCAAAGTAGGCAGATTACAAAGCCCATGCTCCTCAGGTCTTCCTTGAGAACGTTATCCGCGATGCTGTCACCTACACGGAGCACGCCAAGCGCAAGACCGTTACCGCCATGGATGTGGTCTATGCCCTCAAGCGCCAGGGACGCACCCTTTACGGCTTCGGCGGTTAAGGTGTTGGCTTGGCCCGTTTACTTCGACATAAATATATATCCCGTAATTGATCGAACTAAAATTTAACCAGTAATCAGTAAATTAAATCTTAATCAGACAAAGCATATTATGTATTTCACAAAAATAATCCCACAAAAAAATAAATATAAAAAAAGGCTCGCTTAGAGCTCAAAAATGTGGTACATTTTTTTAATGGTAGGAAATCGGAAAATCATTAAATTATTTATTCATTAAATTTTATTTATTCGTTATAGTTTTTATTTTTTTTATACACAATCATTTTTTTTTAGCTATTTTAGGCACTAACTCTCCTTTTAGACAAAACACAGTTGCAACCCATTGCCCTTATGCAAGTGCCTTGCATATTTATAAATTAAATATCATGTTTATAATTTGAACTATGATAATAAAATAGACTTCGTTCAGTAAGCTCCTCCAATCGCGTTGCTTCGATGCAGTCACTCCTCCCCAAAATAAATTGAAAACAAAAAGTAAAAAATATCCGGACGTAGAGCACAAAAATATAGTAAATCTTTAATATCAGGCAATCGGGAATTCCCAAAATTTATGTTTTTGTACATTTTTATTTGGCACAGCTTGGCAGAAGGCGGAACGGAGACGTGCAAAGTGGGAGTCCATGGGGGTACAACAACTGCAAATTTAGCCCTCCCTGCCCTGCCCTTATCCCCGTTGAATAGAGTCGTATTGGTATTACCGCTGTCCTCTGCTGCTGTGATGTGATGCTGTGAGTTGTTTTAGGAGCACTGCTCCCGTTTCGGTTGCTGCATCGACAGAAAGGCGGATCGCGGTGATAGTTTTTGGTCTCCGCCACCTGCATCGCCGTCGCCACCCCTGTCCGCCGGGGGCGTGGACGCACTGGCTTCGGTATGCTTGCGTCGTGTAAAAACCTGAATAGGGGTGAACTTCCCGGAACCGGATTCAGACCCGGCGCGTAACGTTGCGTCCGTAGTCTCCGCATCTGAGTTATCTGAATTGTTCCCCGTAGCATCGGTGGAGCAGACCTCCTCGTAGTTGGACATGTAACTCTCCATAAGCATATCGTTGACCTGTACTTGCAGCAACGATTCCTCTGCCTTGACTTTGTGCCGTTTTTTTGCAATCTTGACGTTTGCGTTGGCCCTGCGCTCCAAATTATTGACGAACTGGGCCACATGGCCATCACCACCACCACCGCCATAGCCACCGCCACCGCCACGTTTCTTAGTCAGGGCTTCCGCAAGTCCAGATGGTTTGGGCATGATCCGGCCGCACTTGTCCCCCATGTAACCGTTCTCGTAGCCCCGCTTCACCATATGCTGCTCCCTCTCGTAGGCATAGTCAAAGCCTACATCCCCGGCGCCGTCGTAATGCTTGCCAGGACTCACCGTAGCGCGGTCACCAATGTCCGTTTCAAACTGCACGGCAGGATTTAGCTTGAACTGGAGAAAGACAAGGATCTGTAGGTTCGAGATCATTCAATCATAAATTGCTTATTCACACTCACATCGCGCTCGTTAGCAAACTCGTGATCTGACTTGGACTCATGGTTCTTGGGCTTACCATCCTTCGTGTTCGTCTCTACATATTTCGTCTCGCTGCGCACCTTGCGCACCTGGAGCTGCTTGCGATGCATTGCCTCCTGATCCTCGAACGCTGACTCCTCTGTCTCCGATGGACTCCCCTCTGCCGGTTCCAGATCCTCCTCCTCGTGCAGAACTCTCAACGACTGATCCAAGGACAAATGCATCGATATGTGAGTTGGAGACTGCTGCTTGAGCTGCTGATTCGCGGGCGGAAGTTGCATCTGCATGTGCGATGCAGATTGATGAAGCATTTGCTGTTTTAGCTGCTGATCCTTGCGCAGCGTGCCCATATCGCTACGGGGCGACACTTCCGGACTGGTGGCTGCACTGTTCACCAGCTTATTGAAGTGCATCTGGCGGTAGCTCTGGGAACTGGTAAAGAGAAAACAAAGAGATTAGATAATCTTAGATAATCATAGACGAAAATTGGACTTACTCCTTGATCACCTCTGGCGGGGTCTCAATGCGTACATATTCGTTGGCCATATGACCTCCCGACTCCATACCCTTTTCGTGAACCACATTGTGTGAATTGGTGTTCATCAGTTGGTAGCTGAGCTTCTGGTTCAGCTTCTCGGCCTTCTTTCGCAGTGTCCGCTCATAGGAAAGCTGCTCCTCCAAAGTCTTGATGTGGCTCAGCAGCTGGGATACGGTAACCTTCTTGTTCTTGGGCAAACTCTGCAGCCCATTAACACAGCTAAGGTCATATTCCGGCTCCTGTTTCTCCTCCGCAGGCTCACCGAGTTGGTCGCGGATGCTGCGCAGCAGGAACTTGCTGATGCCCTCGTTGTTGCGAACATTGAACTCGGTGATGGCCGTGTTGAGTGCAAGGCAGTCCAGGATCAGATTGGCACCCACATCCGTGAGGCCGCAGCCCTCCATGTCGATTTCTGTAGGATTGGGTAAGAGTTAGAGGCAGGACTCTGGGACTAGCGCTAATTAACTCGTATTAACTCTTTATCCAGGCGTCTTCCTTTAGGACCTCGGCTATCATCTGGACGCCATCATCGCCCATCTCTGGATTATTAGCCAACAAGATGTTGCGCAGTCCGCCAATAGTGTTTACATCCACACTGCGATACCGCAGCGACTTCTCCCAGCCCTCGCTGAAGCGAGTGATCTTTTGCATCTGCGGAGATGGATAAAGAATATTTAAACAAAAACTCTAAAAAAAAGTGTGAATTTCCTACCCTCATCATATCAGCAACATGCTCAGCTCCCTTGGAGGTTAGACCGCAGTCTGAAAGGTCAAATGTCTCAATGCGATTCAGGTACTTGGCCGTGTTGCAGACCACCTCGCAGCCACGGTCTCCGATATTGGACTTGGAAAAGCTCACCGTCTCCAGGCACTCATTCTCGGCCAGTGACTATGAACGGACGAAGAAGAATTTTAAAAACATGTAAACAATCGGATTATTCCCTTATTTTACCTTGGCAATGGTTTCTATATAGCCATCCTGTAACGGCAATCCCTCCAGCTTCAGCACACTCAAATTTTTGTTACTCGAAACGCAGTTGGCAATCGCTTGAATCAGGCTTCCAAAGATGAATCGCGTGAAGATCACGGGTCGTTGTCGAAAAAGTCTGGCACGCTTCTCTGTGTCAATGGGATCGATGTTGGCTGTTGAAAAAATATAAGAAATGTATATAGAAAAATCAGAAAAAGATACCTCCTAAGCAGAAAACTCACATTGCGGATAGCTGCGACGCAGACGCACCACCAATTGCTGGAGCACCAGGTCGTGGTGCAGTGCCTCGGTGAGGAGCAGCCAATCGCTGACCGCCAGCTTGTCGCAGCACAGTTCCAGGTAGTTGGTGGTCGCATTTGACTTGCTGCGGATTTCCGGCACCGGTGCCAAGTTCTTGGCCCGGCACAGCTCCATGTAACGAAAGTGAAACGACCGGCTCTTGCTCGATTTCTTCACCACCGGCGGCAAGGTCAACACCACGGACTTCCTTGCCAGTTCGTTGGCGCCGCCTTTCGGCTGCGCCATTCGAGCTACTGACATTTTCGTGCAGATCTATTGATCTTGTGGATCTGTATAAGTAGAATTGATATTATCAAAAATAAAAATTGAAATATCCTTACCAAAAAATAGGTTAGTAGTCTACTAAGTTTTTTATAATTGACTTAAAAATCAAGGTATTAATAAATTCTTTCCTTCCTTCTTTTTCAGTTTTCAAAAATGTAACTAAGAGCAAGAGTGGGACAATCGAACATCAAAGGATTTAGGGAATGCTTTTTTTCTGTTTTTTTTTATATACATAAAATATTTCATTAGAATTTCAACAAACAATAGTAAGAACTCTACCAGAACCAAAAAAAAAGAGGACTATTCCCATAAGTTAATATCAAATGAATCTCTTAACCCAAGCAGAGTGGTAATTCTTTTGTATTACTAATCCTGTGTTTAGCCTTCAAAAAATTGCATAAGCATTTCCGGTTTCCAGTGACCAGCAGAAGGGGGCTTTTCCAGTGTTCCGGGGGCTCGATCCACAATGGAGCTTGCAAATGGTAAACAAACAGAGAAAAGCTCTCGGCGCATACGAGTCACTCATTTATTTATTGTTTATTTGCCGGCGGAATTTACGCTTGGCCAATTACTCGCGTGCCTGCACTCAGTCTATCCCTGTCGCGGCCGGTGTGTGCAGGGTAGCCATGGCTCTTAACGATTTCCATGCAGAGCGCGCGCTCTGAAGTCTCGTTAGCTGGCTTTTTGGCCTGCAACTTCAGTCTTTTAGCGGCTGTTGAGGAAAACACTTCGGGTTTCGGTCTTGTCACTTGTTGACTTTTCGAGTTTTGGTTTCGAAAGTGCAAGAAAAAAATATAAAAACGTTTCTTTTTCGTGAAATTCATTCACGAATTTAGGTAGAACTCAAAACACTGCGTGTCTTGCGGCACGTTCCATCATTAAAGTGATCTCTGCGTACTTAGTATCATTCTATGTTTGTTACCATGCTTTTTTAAGCATTTTTTTTAGAAGTCGAGTTCCGGTTCGTGCATTGCCCAATTTGGAAGCGTGCGACACGTTTATTTAATGCGGTTCCATTACCATTTTCATTCGGTATTCTATATTGCGTACTCCATATGTGTGTGCCCGCGAGGGGTTCTTGACTCATGCCTAATAACCAGTGACGTCGAAGCCGAAGCCTTTTCGAAAATGTGTCAACCACGAAATTTCCCGGTAGTCCCCAGTTTCTCTCTGGCTAGTACTTAGTTGAGAAACACTCGAGTGTGACACCAGAACTAGTTGGCTTCCCCTAATTACTTGGCACAGCCCAACGTGTGTGACGAAGGATAAAAAAACGGACAAGAAGATATCCCATCAAGGAAGGATACTCGTTCGCCAGGAATATCTATGTAAAAGGGGTAAGTCTAACCAGTTTGGCATTCGTATTTCGGTTTGTGGCAGGCTTTAAGCGGGGGAAGATACTTGGGAGGTTTCTTTGGCGGGAGGATCTTTAGGGGGACTTTAATTAACAAAAAAATTTGAGTAAGTCTTAAGTTAAATTTAGAGTAAACTACAAATTTATAAAGGCTTCAATTTAGCTAACTAATAATATTTTTCTTCCCTTTGTTTCTTTTAAAATTAATAGAAGAAATTCGATTCATAACTAATTGATAATGTCATAAACAAAATCAAGTAAAAAAATATTGCTAAAAAATTTCTGCAATTGCTACTGACCCTAATTCGTTACACCAACTCTTTAGTATTCATCTTGTAATGGGCTCATGATTTTGCTATTTATTTTATTTTAAGTTTTTTTGCAATAACTCAACGTGGTTATTCGCACCTAGTTATACACTAGGTACTTAGTTCTGTGCATGGAAGCCTGAAGTTCAGCCTCGAATGAATTTCTTCGCAATACCGCGACTAAGGTCAGAGTTTTAGCTCAAGGACTTGCTGCTGCTGCCAGCTTTTCCAAAACAAAAAAATAAATTGTTTAATTACCCGAAATGTAGAAATACTTGCAAAGCAAGCATATTCGAACTAGAAAAATGCGAAAATACTGGCACAAAAATCGAGACAGAAAAGGAGCCGGAGTGTAACGGACAAATTGCCAACGACACCAAGCCAGGCCAGGCCAGACCAGCAGCAGCAGCTCCATTTGAGCCAAGACCCAGAGCTGTTGGGCTGGCAAAGTGAGACGGATGCGGGCGTCGCTTGAACCCGGGTCTACGTCCACGGGTTGTGAGTCAAAAACCCAGCTACCGCAACGGAGCCAGGTCTCCGCTTTACTAATTACACAGAGAACAAAATTTAACAAGCATTTCATATTATTTTAGGTTGAATTAATTCAACAATTTCTACAAAAAAATATAAATTAATTATGTTGCTATTGATTGGCAACAAAATAAGATATTGTGGGAGTAATTAGGTATTTAAAACGTAAAATCCTTTTTATGATTCTTTTTGGGATTAAAAATATATGAAAAATTCCAGAAATAATGTATTTTTTTATTGAATTAGATCTTTATCTACAAATAAGCGCCTATTATTGTCCTTATAGCCACGCAAATTCTGTCAACAAACTAAGAGTTACATTAATTCAAATAAAATAAAAGAGAATTGGCTTGTAGCTCTTTCTTTAATATGTTAATAATTATTTGTTATTTTATGGTTCATACAGTCATAAGCTTTACTCATTATTTTTTTATGTGTAAACTCTTTTGTCTGCCTGGCAGCCAGCAAACAATTGTTGGCTGCTGGCGTTGAACTTGACTGTCGACTACATATATCGGAATCGATGGGCATGACAAAAGGGCCCTAATACGGGGGAGGAAGTGTTCAAATTGGAGTATATACTCCAAAAGCCAGGGGCCCGCGGCTCAGCTCGGGGTTCAGGCCAAAAAGTCGATTGTTTGCTCGCGGGGCCGGAAACTGGAGGCAACATTGGTCACAACACGATCCGCCGCAATCTCAATCTGCATCGCAATCGTTTCTCATTCCACTCAAAAAAAAAAACACCTTTATACGTTAGGAATTTTTCTCAGACTTATTTTTTAATTTAATAAACAACCAGGGATTTATTTTTAAGAATTTCAGTGAGCTTTAATTTAAACTAAAATTACAATTAATAAAAAGATGGAGAAAGAATATAAAACATACGTAATACGCAAACGTATAAAATTTTCTAGCAAAGCAAGATCTATACTTTTTTTACAAGCTTTATATTTTTTCCTTTACTTTTTTCCCAAGTGTACATATGTGTCTGGCACTCTCAGCCGGGCTTAACATATTTAATATAATTAAGTGAACCCCAAGCCTGGCTTGGAAAGTCATGAACCGCCGATTATGGTGGCTGGTGACGTGTAGACGGGGTGGGAGTCGGGGAGATCCCGGGAAACATTGTCACAGTGGCAAACAAATCAAAATCCAAATTGTTTATTGGGATTTTCATTTCTATGCGGCGATTACCTTGGAGCCGCTTGTTTATTTCTGCGGTTAACCACAAGGCGGTGGCTATGAGATTCACCCCAGACGACGCACAGTGGACGACACTTTACGGTCAGGATTTCACTTTTGGCCAGGTCAGAAGCTGCCAAGCGTGAACCTGAACCTGCAACCGGAGACGCGGTTGGGAGTCATTAGCACCGAATTCGCTTGGTATCCGAGGCGGATTCAGAAACATGTGTATCTCCAGGTCATAGATACATATGCGTGGTAAATGTATCTGTATCTGAGCTGCGGAAAGGCGCCACCGCCGTCATGGTGACTGGGCCAAGTGTTTTATTTGACTTTTCGGCGACTCTTAAGCCGCTTCTGCCACTTTCCACTTACGTAAAAATCCAGGGGAAATGGCAGATTGAAGATCGCAGACTTTGACTTTGTCGATCTTGCCGGGAAGGCGTAACTTATTAATTTGCCTTAATTCAGTGGGTTTTCGCTGTGTAGAAAATTGGCAGGCAGGCAGGCGCAGTGTGGGTGGAACTGCGCGTATCTCCCACTAATGGAGTTAATTAAAACTAAATGCGATTTTGAATGGGCCAATTTGTGGGGAAGTGATAGCTTCGCCCCGGATATTAGGTAAATTTAAAGAAAATGCTTGAATTACTTCTGCTCGGATTTCCGGTGAGGTAAATGGGATTTTTTAAAGGGAAAGAAATGCAAAGTAAAGCTACGACTTCTTGTCTTAAACCAATTACTTATTATTTTAGAGTACAAACATCTTGCTTTTCTAGTTTTAATTTCTGGTTTTTGTTTTACAAATAAAATCTCTTCAGAATATCATTCCATTTTGATGGATTTTCCCCTACATTAAAAACCGAAAATAATCGACAGCTTTGATAACCCCGATTCGGGAGGCAGTGCAGCATGAAATTGCCTGGCCAACGGAGCATCCACAACCCCCATCCTCCAAATAGCAACATCGCCCAACTGACCAAACAACCCAATTGCTCCGCTGTCCACGGATGCATGGATAATTATCCATGGATTCGGTGAGAAGCCACCGCCCAAGAGTAGAAGATGCCTTTAATACACTTGGCAAAAAAGCTAGGGGATTATATAAGATAATTATATAGATTTTATTTACTGAGATAAACCTCAATATCAATTTTGAGATGAAGCAGAAGAGCGATGCTGCTATGAAATTAAGACTTATTCCCCAGCCTCATTTTCTTTGAGTGCACAAGCCATACATAGTTGCATGAGGCGCGTGTTGAAAGCGAAATCAGGCGCGGATTGTGATTAGTTTTGAATCACTTAACCGTGATCAGCTCGGGGGCTACTCTCTAACGACCTTGTCTTGTGCCTGCCTGCCTCTGCCTGCTTAATGCCAGATTTCCCGGCGAGATAAAGTTGATAAAGATGATTGTCCCCAGCGGGGTTGTTGCAACCTGCTGCCAGGGCAGAGCCCCGGTAATGAGCCACCATCAGATCCCATCCCACAGATACTCAAAATCGAAAGACAATTACGATTACGATTACAACGATTGCGGTGGCAATCAAGAAATTGCCAGGTAATTGCGAAATCAATGAACCACACTCGGAATGGAGCTATATAGTATCTCGTTTGAAGATTGCTCCGATTGCAAATGAGCCAAACGGAGAGTTGAACCCCCGAACAATGGCAATGAATGGCTCTGGCATTAATAATGCATATATAGTCTGCACCCGTATGCAAGTATCTGCATCTGACAGATGCACTCATCGCGCTACAAATGCATTTTTCACACGCACCCTCTGAGAAAAGATAAGGTTTTCCGAAAGTGAAGCAACATCATTAAATTTTTGTCGACTTTTTTTTGTTGTTTTCCTATAGACTTTGGGTTCAGGTTGCCATTTGGAGGAGGTTTTTGCCTTACAATAATAATATTTATTGGAAAATATATAAAATTTATAATAAGAATTATTGAAAATAATAGAAAAATCAACAAAGTAAATATAAATTATAAATTGAAAGCTAAAGACTTACAATTGAAAATGGGGGGCTTTTTGTATATTGTTAAATATATTTTGAAAGCTAATAAAAAATCTATCTAAAATAATTAATAGCCTACAAACTATCTCACCGAACTCACCGATATTATCTTAGAGAAAATACCTGTAAAGAACTTTAAAATATAAACTTTAACTGCCCTTTCTTAGCTTCAAAAATTTATCGTAACTTTCAATTTTCACTCCATCTGAGCCAGAACTTATCCGCAATTTGTTTGCAATTCGCCATGAGACAAATCTGGCACATGAACAACCCGAAGTAGTAATAATTGCCGGGCAGTTTAGAAAACGTTACGGTCGTTAAGCCACGAAAGAAACACAACCGAAAAAAATATATAAGAAAACCTAAAACTAAAGCAGCCGGCAACCGCGAAACCCATAAAATTTCTTTAGCGGAATTCCAGGCTGGCGCTGAGCCAGCATTAAAGTAAACTGCAAAACTGAAAACTGAGGCAAAGCCAATATAAACAGCGGACGCTTAATTAATTTGCGCATAAAACTTTCGCAAAGATCTGACTGCCTGCTGCTGCTGTCCGCTTCTCACGCAGAACTCTCGGACAGCGGACAGAGAACTCGCGGACACCGGACAAGTGCAGCAGGCGGATAGCAAGTCCAGTTCCATTGAGGTTTCCTAATGGGCGACCTAATTGAGTTCTCTCGTCTGCCAGAGTGTGGCAAGGGCAGACACAGACCGAAACCAGAACTCCACCTGTGGAGTTTCCATTTTTGAGAAGTACACAGAGAGAAATTATGTACATAACATCAAGCTGGTGAAATGTTACATATATTCATAGCTTTTTTATATATTTTTGAGCCTAAATATAAACAGTTAATAGCTTTAAAAAAAAAAATGTATTATTGTACAGCAATATATTAAAATTTCAATTAAATATTATACATATTTCCTTAATTAATTATAGCCCAAAACCAAAAAAGAAATATATTTTCGTTGTCTGTACAACCTTCTCGAGCGAAACTGTTTGGGGGAACAAAGATCACGGCCCGTAAAACGTGCGACAACACACATGTAGAAAATGGGTTAACACTTTTTTCTGTCGTAACACTCTGCCTATTTTCTAGGTGGCCCCTTAGCCAGACGACGCGACGACTCTACCTGTCATGTGGATTTCGAGCAGACATTAACCCAAAGGTGCTCAGAACAAGCCAAGTCAACCCAACCCAACCTCATCCTCACAACACAATGTACAACGAAGCACAGACGACGTCGTCGCTGGACTACAAGAAGGTGCGCTTAAAAGGACGATCAGCGCATTACGAATCCCATAGAGATATAAGCCGCATCCACAATCCCAAATCCATCTCTATATACCTGCAAATCATCCTAATACTCACCGCACTAATCAGTTTGGTTACCTCAAATCGCCCGCCGAGGTTCGCAATCGACGGGCAGTCAGAGATTGTTCTGCGTTTGAAGGAAAGTCCTGAAACGAAAGTGGGTGAGTTTCGGATATATAAAATATTAGTTATATTTTAACATTAAATACATTTTTAAATATATAAATTCTGTATCTATATTATGTGTCAAATAAGAGTGGATGACACAGTTTAGGTGGAGTCCTTAGATATTTTCATTATATTTGTTATCGATTTAATGATACACTTTTAATTCCGTATTTATATCAATCCCTGAAAGATTTGATATATATATATAAACATTAAAAACGATAAAAAAAAACTCCAAAACTATGTGTCATTCTTTTGATATGTGGAATTATCTTTTAACTTAAGATTATATCACCCCTGATTAAATAAAAATAATTCCAAAAATACTGTTTATAATTTCGCTGCAGGAACCCTTATATACACCCTAAAGGGCTTCGATCCCGACAACGATCCCTTGACCTTTGGCAAGCGTAACTCGCATGACAGCGAGATTATTCGGATAGAAAACACCGGCGGCAACGAGGCCAAGGTTTTCCTGGCCAAGGAGTTGGACCGAGAGCTGCAGGACGAGTATGCCATTGTGCTGACCTTGACTGACAGCCAATACAGTGATCCCAACTATGTGACGCAGAGCTTCCTGCTCCTGGTAGAGGACATCAACGACAATGTGCCCACTTTTCTGCCCTATCAGAATGCCATAGAAATCCCTGAGGGCAGTGCTCCAGGCGTGGTCAATACTTTAGAGGCCACGGACGCGGACGAAGGAGCCTACGGCCAGGTGGTGTACTATCTACAAGAGTTGGATGGTGACAACGATGTCTTCTCCATATCCACGCACCAGGGCAAGGGCATTCTCAAACTGGAAAGGGAGCTGGACTACGAACGGAAGAGCCTTTATCAGCTAAGGGTTCTGGCCATCGATCGGGCGAATCAGGGACCGGTAAATACGGGAACAGCTGCCATTCTGGTGAAGGTCAAGGACCTGGAGGATCAGCCTCCGGAGTTTGTGGAAGTTCAGGCGGTGGCCAGAATCGCCGAGGATGCTCCGGTCGGCACCAAAGTGCTGCGGGTGCGGGCTATCGATGGAGATCGCGGTATCAACAATCCCATAGCGTATGCTCTGGAGGCCAATGATCTCTTCGATATAAATCCGCACACAGGCATTGTCCATACGCTGACCAAACTAGATCGCGAGGAGCAGAGCGATCAGGTTAATGGTGCCCACATCCTCCGGATTACTGCCACCGAGTTGTCCAAGTCCAATACCCAAGTGGCTCCCATGACAGTTCGCACAGAAGTGACGATCATTGTGAGCGATGTGAACGATGAAATCCCAACCTTTGGGGAGACTGTATATCGCTGTGAGGTCAATGAGAACGCCCAGACCAATACTCCATTAAATTTCATAGATGAGGAGGTGCAGAATGTGGTTTTTGATCATGACGAAGGCAACAATGGCACCTTTCGACTGTTTCTGGATCCACCCAATGATCTGTTTGAGATTGTGCCTGAACTGGCGGTCAACGAGGCCAACTTTATGTTGAGGGTCAAGAATTCCAAGTCCTTGGACTTTGAACAGTTTACAGAAGTCAACTTTACGATATTTGCCAGGGAAATCGATGAACCCACTCGTTGGAGGTGGGTTTTACAATGGCTTTTCCTTTGAAGACTTTTAATCTTTTATCTCTTTTTTTAGTTCCGCTCATGTGCAAATATTTATTCGCGATCAGAACGACAACTTTCCGGAGTTCAGCCAGGCCATCTACAATGCCAGCGTCTTGGAGAATAGTGATCAGGGCACGATTATTACCCAGGTGCAGGCAGTGGATGTGGATTCCGGGGATTATGGCACCATGGGTATACGTTATACCAACCTCAGAGGGGGCATTGCTCACTTGTACGTCAAATTGTTAAAATATATTCACAGTGAAACCTGTAATCCGCTATTCCCACTCTCTTTCAGACTCCATCTCAACCCAATTACCGGAGTAATAACCATTAGGCAGGCAGGAGGAGCTGCCTTTGATCGCGAAATTATTTCCCGTCACTACCTCACCGTGGAAGCCATCGATAGCGCTGGTCAGGGCAACCGAAATACTGCTCAGATAATCATAGATATCCTGGATGTCAACGATAATGCACCCACCTTTCCCCAGCGACAATACGAAACGAAGCTCTTGGAGAACCAAGCGGAGTTCGAAACTCCGCTGCAGCTGGAGGCAAGGGATTCCGATCTAAATGGTACTGAGAACAGCCAGGTTACCTACGAGATAGTGGAGGGCATGTACCGCTCCAACTTTACCATAGATCCGCAGAGTGGCCTCCTGCGTCCCGTACATCGTTTCGATTTTGAGGAGTTGGTGGAGCGAAGCAGTCGAAGGAGTGATTCTCAGGCGGGAGGATCTCCCAACATTCGTGAAATCGATCTCCTGGTGCGAGCTCGGGATTCAGGGATTCCCATGCTCTCTACTGTGGTTCCTGTACTAATTTACATTCAAGATGTCAACGACAATGCACCGATATTCCAGCGCAGCTTCTACGCCAAAACAGTGCCCGAGGATCTGGCAGGCGGCAGCTCTGTGCTCCAGGTCACGGCCATAGATCGCGATGGCTCTTCACCGAACAATGCAGTAGTCTATCGCATTCAGACCGGTGCAAGTGATAAATTTATCATTAACTCGGAAACGGGCGTCATTTCGGTGGCCCAGGGCGCAAATCTGGATCCGGATCTTACGGACAGCAAGCGATCCCTATACACCATGACAGTGGTGAGTCTATGACGGGATTTCATACAAATTTGCAGAAAACTAAAAGCCTTTATCTCTTAGCTCGCTTTAGATGGCGGTTTGGGCAACTCCCAGCTGATGACCACTTGTACGGTAAACATTAGCATTCAGGATGTAAATAACAAGGCTCCAGTGCTGGGTGAAATGCCTGCTCTAAAGATTGTGGAGAACACACCTGTTGGCACTCTGGTTTACCGTATCCAAGCGTCAGATTTGGATCAGAAGGCCATCCTAAGGTACAAACTTAACCCAGAGCACAGCGAGGGGCGCACGGAGGAGGGAGCACTCGTCAAGAGCGGCGAGTATGATTTTCTGGGAGCCTTCGAGGTGGATCCCATTGAAGGCTCTCTCAAGGTAGTAAAGCTACTAGATCGCGAACGTGTCGAACACATTAAACTGGCCATTACTGTGGAGGATCTGGCTGCGGCCAAGGGTAGGCAGCTTGCTGAAGGTGGGTTGCGTTATTTATAAAGCCAACAACTATTAATAAATTCCCATTATCCCTCCCGCCAGGTTTCCTCAGCATCCAAGTGCTGGATGAGAACGACAACAACCCCAAGTTCCGGCAACCCTTCTATAGGCAATCCATTACAGAGAACAGCATTAACGGAGCAATGATCGTAAATGTACTGGCTTCGGATGTGGACAAGAACCGCACCATAACCTATGCTCTGGAGGGCAATCCCACCTATAGGTCGCTGATGCATCTGGACTCCCAGACTGGGGAGATTGTGGTGGCCAGCAAAATCGATCACGAGCAGCACCAGTGGCTGAATTTTAGCGTAAGGGCCACGGACTCTGGAATACCACCGCGATCCTCACTGGTGGATGTGTACGTAACCGTTCTAGATGAGAACGACAACAACCCGTACTTTGTGAGTGGCAGCAAGAACTACACGATCAGCGAGAATGCCGCTGCAGGAACTAGAGTCGCCACCTTGCAGGCAACAGACGCGGACTCTGGGGACTTTGGCAAAATTACCTTCCTGATGGACCGCATCAGCTCGCAGGGAAAGTTCACTATAGATGCAGACACTGGAGTCCTCACGGTGGCCGATCGCCTGGACAGGGAGTCCAAGGACACGTATAACCTGGTGATCGAGGCATGGGACAACTACCAGTTCGGGTTCCTCGCCGGCGAGAGTCGGAATGCCTTCAAGCAGGTGTTGTAAGTTAATTAATTTTCCAGGTTTTATTTTCGGGTATAATTAATTCTACATTTTTCTCTAGCATTTCCATCTTGGATGAGAACGACAATCCCCCGGAGATAAGTCTGCCCAGAAGTTGTGTGCTTATCACGGAGTACCATGAGTTGCACGAGCGAGTGGCCAGCATAGCTGGGAAGGATGCCGATGATCCCGCCACACCAAACGGAAGGCTGGATTTTGCCATTACGCAGGGCAATAAAGATGGTAATAGCTTGAGGTACTCCTCTAAAGTTATTGGTTCTAAGCTGGTTTTTCATATTCTACAGGCATGTTTGAACTACGGCAGGTGGATAATTGGAATGCCCAAATCTTCGCCAGCAAGAGCCTGCGCAATAAATTTGGCAACTACAGCTTAACCATAACCACCAGAGACTTGGGGCTACCGGCAAACATTGTGCACAGTACTTTGGACATTTGTGTCTCGGACTTTAATGATCACGCTCCGGTTTTTGTGAGACCTTTGCATAATACCACTGTACGAATCCCAGAGAATGCCACCGTGGGAACTCTAATATTACAGGCCTATGCCAGTGATGCGGACATGGGCCAGAATGCCTTGGTGAGATATCGCCTCAAACCTGATCCTTTGGGCAGCTACAAGATGTTCGAGGTGAATGCCAATACGGGGGAACTCTACCTTAAAGAGTCTCTGAATCGTGAGAGGCAAAAGATACACGAGGTAAATAAACCTTATTAATAAAAAATAATTATAATTTAATAAATATAATTATATTCTCATCCAGATCAGAATAGAGGCCTACGACCAGGGCTTGCCTACCTCACTCAGTTCAGACTTGGATCTGACCATTTATGTGCGCAATGTCAACGATTATGAGCCGCAGTTTATAGTCAACGAGATAGCCGTAAACTTTACGGAGCACTCGGATCCCGGCGCTGAGCGGATCAAGCTGCCCGACACCGTGGACAAGGATCAGTTGGACTTGGATGATCCGAACGAGTCACCCAGCCAGGTGTGTTACTTTATAGTAAGTGGCAACGAAGCCGGCTACTTCCGCCTCGATCCTGAGACGCATATACTGACCGTTGATCGGGAACTGGATCGTGAGGTGGTGGCCAACTTTACGCTCTACGTGAGGGCTACCGAGAGCTGTGGGAATGAGTCCCTTTCTGGCGGAGGAAAACGACGCCGGATGGGCATTGAGATTAATAATAGGCTGGGAGGATTCCTGCACAATCAGCAGCATAACGGCTACGATCGCTTTAAACACTCCCGGCAACTCAGAGAGGTATCCAGTAAAGAGGAGTACGAACAGGAGGATGGGAATGCAGATGACGAGTTGGTGTCCTATGAAAACTATGAGGGCAGTCAGGAATTAGAATCCTCCCCATCATTCCAACACGAGCCGGTAGCAGACAGCACCATAGTAAAAGTAAAGGTACGAGTGCTGGACATCAACGATAACCCTCCGCGATTTCGCTCCAAAATCTTTACTGGTGGCATCACGACCAATGCTGATTTCGGTTTGAAATTCATGCGTGTCGAGGCCACGGATGCGGATGAGGGCCAGAATGGCAAGATTGGATACTACCAGGTGGGTGATATCCGGCAGACTCTCTCCGAAGGACTGGAAAATGTGCGAAAGGCCCCTTTCCTGCTCGATTCAGAAACAGGAGAGGTGCAGCTGAACTTCGACCCGCAGAAGGGAATGAAGGGATATTTTGATTTCATGGTTCTGGCCAACGACACCTTGGGAATGAGGGATGTGGCTCATGTGTTTATTTACCTACTGAGAGAGGACCAGAAGGTACGCTTTGTCTTCCGCCTGCAGCCAGATGAACTCCGTTCCCGGGTGAATACGTTTAGAGAGTAAGTTTAGAAGTCGAAATCTTTAATTGTAATTTATAATCCTCTTGAATTTCCTTTTCTAGCACCCTGGGAAACATTACCGAATCAATAGTCAACATCGATGAGATTAAGGTGCACGAGAACAAGGATGGTTCGGTGGACAAAACCAAGACGGATCTATATATGCATCTAGTCGAGCGTGAGGACAATTCCATTTACGAGGTATCCGAGGTGCTTAAACTGATTGACTCCCACATCGAAAGCCTGGACGGGCTGTTCAAGGACCTCAATGTGCTTGACACTCAGCCGGCCGAGGCCCAGCTCCTGACTGCCGGCCCTGCCAGGGGTCCTCTTTTCGTGTGGCTGGTGTTTACCAATCTTTTTTTGGCCACTCTTTTGGTAGTGACGCTGGCACTGTGCGCCTCCCAGAGGAATGGTTACCGTAGGCAGCTGAGGGCCGCCAAAGTTAACATATTCCGTGAGTATCTAAAGTTTCTGTATACGTTAAATATTTTAATTTCAATTCCTATTCCTAACCAGGCGGTCATTCCTCAATGTCGTTGCAACACACCCAGGAACCCGCCACTCGTGTGCCAAATACAAACAAACATAGTGTCCAAGGATCAAATCCCATTTGGCTAAAAGGTTACGAAAATGAGTGGTTTAAAGCCGAAGAGGGCAGGTAAATTATAGAAAATTCGCAAACTAAATATAAAAAATTAACTAAAATGTTTAATTTCTAGCACTGGCGGCCCTGACTCTTTGGATGACAACTTCCTGGCAGTGGTGGCCACCCAGGATATGCATGAAACTCTCAAGGGGACTGCCAAACTGTTCAACAACAGCAACGACCTAAATCGCCACTTCAATCTGTACAACCAAATCGACAAGCTCACAAATAATGCTCAGATCCTGGCTCGAAAACTGGAGACCACGGAATTATAGCACAAACAGTCCACATTATTTATTATAACTAGGCTAGGCTTAGTTTAAGATCAGAGTTTGTAAGACCCATGTGTAAATAAATCGAAGTTTATGAAGCTCATACTAAATACTTCTAGTTTAAAAATAAACAATTAATGGAATATAGGATTTCTATATCTTGTTTTGAGGAAATTTATTATGCAAATGTAAGGAGATTGCTCCTACATATAATTAAGGCTACAACTCACCTGCTACTCAGGTTCTTGACTAGAAAATAGTGGATAGTAGATGCACAGGCTTTCGTTTTCGATATAAAAAATACACGTACAGAGCACAACTGCGGAGAAAATCGGGGTCGCAGTTAATGTCAAGACGGTGGAAAATAAAACACTTACCACGCTTCAGCGTCCACCGATTAAAAACGTACAAAAAATGTTACTAATCGGGGAGTATTAAGCTTTTTAAGACATTTGTGTACATCAACACCCAGGTCACACGACTGCCTGCTCCGAGAACGGGAATGGGGGCAACTCCTACTCACCCACTCGCTCACCTCCGGCTATTGGAACCGATTGCTTGCCCGATTTAGTGGGGTGTCTAGTACTCTTGGATGGATGGATGGATGGATAGATAAACTTGAAGGTCGGCTCCAGCCAGCAATATAAACTAAAAACAATAATTTGCAATTTCTGAGAATTTAAAGGGCGACCGCAAGACGGAACGCCGTAAAGGAAACCGGGGACAGCTGGTGATCCTGTCTTTGGTTTCTTAATTGGCGATCTTGGGCCGCGGCTCTTTTTGGTTTATTATGTTTTCGGGAGTTGTTCGGAGTTAGTGTCAGTGCAAACAAACTGTTTCCTAGGACAAAAATTATGTAGGTAACTGAAGCTTCGGTTAGGCTCTGAGTTTTTTGAGGGCGCCTGCCGAGATCTACACGTCTCAGCAAATGTGCTGCACAGAGGTTTGCCCGAAATTCCCGTGGAGCAATGACAAGACCGAGTCTTGTTGTTGTTTTTGTTTTTTTTTTACTAAAAATTTTGTATTATATATATTTTTTCTGAGTAAAATATTCTGTTGTTTGCCATAAAATCAATCAATTCAGTTTTCTTTTGCTTCGTTTGTTGTTGTTTTTATTTTTTTGTTTCGTTTTCTTAAATGTATTTTGTTGATTTTTTTGTTTTTTCATTTATAATAATAATAGTTACACAAATTAGATCACAAAAATGCACGTAAATTACAAAAATGAAAATGTACCTCATACCGAAAAAACATAGACAGAACACTCTTCATCTTAATGGTCAAAATGAGGCGGAGGAGGCTACTTTTGGAGGGATCATCTCTACAGTTCGCTTACAAGGTAAAGTTTTTGTATAAAAAGGGTTTAAAGCATATAATCAAATACATGGTTCCATAAAAAAAACAACACAAATTTTGTTCGCGTTCAGATCAGAGTAATCGGAGTAACTAACTCAAGAACAAATACATACGTAGTTAAATCTAGATTTTAGAGTTACAGAGTGAGAGTGTGAGGGAGTTGGTAATCGTATATCATATATTACAGAGTTCCATTATTGGTTAAAATAGTTCTTCCTGCTGCTGCTCATCGCCCGTGACCGATGCTGGTGCAATGGGTGGTGCGTGCCTCAACTTAATGCCAAAAGTCGATGCGTGTCGTGATACATTATACAAATACACATAGTTTATATAGTTATCTCAGATATTAAACGTTTTTCATTCATTTAATACTTGCTTAGATGCCAAATGGTGACGACGGATGAGAAATGAAAACTTACAATGGTTTTGTGTAAAATGGGTAAAATGGAGGGATGGAATGGTATTGGTTGGGCTTGGGGGTCGGGTTTAGTTGGGATCCAGTGGGAGTGGTGGTTGGTATTTATGTATGTATATATATCGTATTTTAAAGCGTAACAGTTTTCTTGCATGTTGTTTTTTATGTATATATAGTATCTCATTTTATATATATATATGTATATATATGTATGGTTGTTACATTTCATTGTAAGTTCTATATTTAATATATATATTTGTTAATTTACAGAATCAAACGCAAAATGTTAAAACTCAGATTAAGAATGGTTGCTCAGCCTAATTTTGCTTTTAAAATTTCGTTAGGCTAAATTAAAATCGAACCAAGTTTCCGTTCTTTCTTTAAATTAATGAACTTAATTATATAAAATCAAAGTTTACATTTACATTTAGCTTGTTTTTGATTTTTTTTGTTGATTTATTTTTTTTTACTCGTGTTTGTGGGTTGGTTTAAATTAAAGCTTACTCTTTAAAGTATGTGTACAGATATATATATATATATATATATATATATATATAGGTAGTATCATGTATATATATATATAGGTATATTTTATATATATAAGTTGTATATATATTTAGTAATACGATTCGCGGTTTCAAACTAGTCCCTTGTACGTTGTATGTTGGTGTATTGTGTGAATGTGTATGGTGTGTGTTTGTGTAGTTGTGTTTTGCTTGTGTGTGTTGGTGTATTGTGCAAATCAATAAATTAAACAAAACTGTTTTGCTTCTTTGCTAGTTTAGATTTTTCTGGTTTTCTAAATTGATTGCAATTCTTTTTGGGCTGTGTACAGTGTGTTTAGCTGTTGTCGTTCTTGTTGTTGTAAATGCGCGCTCACAAAATGTTTAAACAAATTTCTAGGCTTACTTTTTAGGCTTTCAATGATCTCTCGTCAATGTTTGGTGTTTGGTGCCTTTACATTTTACTTCAGAAGTTTAAATTTGTTGCTAGATTTTCTACTAATTCGGATTTCTGCTTTGTGTCTGCTGTTATTTTAATATATATACTCTTTCTCCTTTATTTATAGGTTTAATAAAGCTGCTCTCTACACAATCTTCTGTTGTTGGCTCACTAACAAATTAAATTACTTCAAGAGAATTATGTAATGCTACATTTACACGCGAATTTACATAATTCTGTTTCGTCTACACTCCGTACTTTTCTTTGTTTAAATTGAATTTATATATATTTTTTGGACATTTTTTTTCAGAATTTTTATAAGTTTTATAAGTATTTTTTTCTTTGTTTATTTAGATTTTTACAGTAACGCATATTTTTATGAATTTCTGAATTCTATATTAAGCAACAAATTTTACCTAAACAGAATTGTAGAAATTGAGAAATGAATCAAAAAATTGTCCGAAATTTGTAATAAAAAATATTTGAAAATTTCTTGGCGGAGGCTGCAGCTGCTCAGAAGTAAAAGTGGGAATTTTATCTTCGAAAATCTATGTCTCTCTTTAGCCTGGCACGCGGCGCAAATTAGGCCTGCAGCACTAGGCCCCGGATGTCGGAGGAGGCCCCGGTACTGCTGCTGTTGCCGCCGCCACTGCTGCTGTCCACGAACAATGTGGCGGCATCGATACCGGACGTGTTCGGCGAGTGCATCACAGCATCCGCCAGCAGATCATCGCTCACGTCGAGGAAATCGTTAAGAAAATCGGCACTGTCCGCCGAACCGCCGATCGTCTGCTGCAGACACTTGAGGTTCTTATCGGCAATCTCCAGCGCCCGGTCCATGGCCTCGCACTCGGCTTGTTGCACTGCATCGGCACAGATCCAAGGCGAGGGCAATGGCAGGGAGAGGGATGACAGTGACAGCCACAGCGGAGGCACACATGGATTAGTACAATGAAAAGCTGAACAAGTAAAATTTTGGTTAAGGCATACACACCGGATTGGAACAGCTCGTTGAAGGCATCGTCCGGCAGCGTGTCAAACACATTGACCAGATCGTGCTCCTCCAGCAAGTGGGCACCGTTCAATGCTATATCATCTGGAAAGGTAAAGTCGATCATTAAAATGCCGATATATATATGTATATTGAAAACTCACCAGCATCGTGAGCGCCCGCCATTAGCTCAGACTCGCTAATTCCACCCAGACCCGTATCCTCGGAACTGGCATACGCGGAGCTGTTCTCACAGATTCCAAACATATCCTGGCCTAGCAGATCTGCGGTGTTGGCGAGGATAGCAGGAGCTTGAGTAACTGCTGGACCGTTGTGCGTGATTGTTGCTGTTGATGTAGTTATGGGCTGAGCCATAGCATTGCCAAAAGCCGTGTTGAACGAGGGGAAACTGTGCTGGTTATTATTGTTGCTATAGTTTATATTGTTGTTGTTGTTGAAGTGCACGCTATTGTTATTAGTATTATGATTGTGGTTGCTATTATTATTATTGTTGTTGTTGTGGTGTAGGTCGCCACCAGCAGCTGCCAATTGGGCCACAATTTGGCTAATCTCTTCGGCCTTAATATCCAGATGTTGCTGCTGCTGGTGGTCAGTGAACAGTGGCAGCTCCTCAGCTTCCAATTTAGGCACCAAGAGCGGTTGAAGCTGCGGCTGCTGCTGCTTGGGCGGATAATCCCCACTTAGCGGAGCCAGGGCTGGCGGTGCGGACAATTGTGGCATGATCTGCGGTGCGGGCGTGTAGGGCAACACCTGGGAGTGCGAGGCGGCCGAAGAGTGCGAGTTGCTGGCTATGGACTCCAGCGAGGTGGTGCTGCTCTTGCGCTGCATTCCCATTCCTGCCGTAGGTATAAGCGGCAGGTTGCTCATCATCATACTGTTTGCGCTGCTGCTGATCGGTTGCTCACCGGCTGCCAGTTTTCTGCCCCGTTTCTGCGGACGCGCCACCGGATTTGGATTGGCCTTGCGCTTGCGCTGCTTCGCGGGCACACACATCGTCACAGGTCCAGCAACTGGTGTCGCATGCTTCGGCGGCGGACGAGCGACATCCAGGCCAGCACGTAGGTGACTGTGCACCGTGCACAGGGCCAGAGTGTGCAGCACATCGAAGACGGGAGCCTGGCAGGCGGTACCATCCATTCGCCAGGCCACGCAGGGCTGGAACAACTGTTGGGTGCTGTTGTTCACAATGTGGCGATCGCAGTGCGCCGCCATGCTCAGCGTTGGCAATTTGCAGTCGGCCACCAGACAACGATTGCCAATGCCACTAAAGATAAAGATAATTATTAATATTTAATAATTAAAAGTAATAAAGCTCAACTTACATTCCCTGCTGCTGACCGGCATGATCCTGGTATTTAAGAAGCAAATTTTGAACGCACTGCAAGCGCTGTCTGGCCGCCCGCATGGGCATATCCTGCAGCGAGCGTGTGGACAGCAACTGCAGGGCCTGCCGCCGCAAGAGTCCTTTTCGTATAGCGATCCGTTCTTCGCGCCGATTGCTTGGAGAGAGCGGCAGGTCCAGAGACAGATCCCGGCTAGAACTGGAGTGCAGCCAGTGCTGCTGCAAGCAGTAAGGCGAGTCCGACGGAAAGGTATCGTTTTCATTCAGAGTCACCGAGCAGCAGCGTTTTGAGGCGGGCTTACGGCGACGCTGGCGATGTGCAGCGAGCTCCGACTTAATGGGCAATGGAGGTGGCGACGTAGCAATCGGTTCCTGTGACAGCGGCGGCGGCATCGCCTCAGTGGTTGGCAATTTCTTAGCTGCAATATTGTTGTTGTTGCCTCTCCTTGGTGTGGTTGAAGCTTGACGTTTGGCGGCCGCTTTGGAAGACATTTGTTCATTTTTCTTGGCTGCTATTGAGGCGGGGGGTGCTGTTGAGAGCGATGGGGCCGGCGGAGCGTTGGGAGGCGATGACAAAACAATTTCAGAGCTGAGAGCAGCTGGCGGGCAAACCATTTTGAGCCCTTTGTTGCTGGGAACAGCCAGAGCCGGAACACAAGCTGTGGGCATTGGCGGATGCATTTGAGCTAGCAAAGGGGGAGCCGACATCTCTGGCGGTGTGGGCGGCGTTAGAGGTGTCACCATCTTAACACCCTTAGCTTCCTCGGTTGCCTGCGCTGCATTACCTCCTCCTGCCGCTACTTGAGGCATACGGAAGATAACGTTAACGGGAATCTCGTTCAGATCGCCAGTGTTATCGCCATTGTTGCCGGAGGAATGTTTCTGTGGCGCAGCGACAATCGGCGTAGGTGTTGAGCTATTGAACACCGTCAGTGGGGGCGGCTGCGTTTGATTATAACTCGTGCCCTGCGCCATCACCGGTTTGTTCAGTGATTCAACCATATTGTTGTTGTTATTTAGCATCTTGATGTTGTTGTTATTGTTATTTTGGCTAGCAAGCGGCAAGGACTTCTTTTTCTTCAAACACTCCACCTTCTGCAAGTGTTGCGCCAAAGTCGTATGATGGAATTTCGATGGCGGCAATGGCAATCCACCCTTGGGCGAAACAGAGATCGGCGCCACCATGGCGGTCACAGCGGCGGTGGCTGGTGGCAATGTGGGCGAGGTTAACGAGGCGGGCGATGTGGGCGGACTAACTAGCGAAATGGCTATCGACTGCTGCTGTTGAAGAGTTAGCTGTTGCTGGTGAAGAATCAAATGTTGCTGTTGCTGAAGGTGCTGTTGGTGTAGAAGATGCTGCTTTTGGTGTTGCTGCTGCTGGACAATTTGCTTCTGCTGCTGCTTGTTATGTAGCAATTGCTGCGGCTTTTTCTGTGGCTGCTGCTGCGACTGCTTCTGCTGCTTAGGCTGCTGCTGCATTTGCTTTTGGCCATTATCCAGCAGCAGCGGCGTCTGCCACAGCGACGGCGTATGGGAATAGAGCGGCGGTGGTGGTGGGGCAGCCGTTGGCTGGCAGGACTCCTTCTCCTTCTCTTGCTGCTGCTGCTGCGGGCGGACTATGCACACGTTAGTGGCCCGTTTCGGCGATGCCTGCGACTGTTGTGACTGCAGCGGCAGTTGCAACTGCAGCACTGGTGACAAAGCGGACTGTCTCTGAGATTGCGTGACATGATGGAAATTCGTTGTAGTTGTGTTAGTCGCTAAAGACGCCTGCGCCTTTGCGGTGGCTGCTGCTGCTGTGGCATTCAGTTGGAGCACCAGATTCGCCTTCCTGCTGGCCGCAGCTGCTGTCACCGACTGCCTCTTGTTGCTGCTGCTTCTGCTGATGGTGTCGCTTAAGCGGGCTCGCGATTTCTAAAAAAAACAAAGAGGAAAATAATAAATAATAGATTAAAAAGAATTAATCGTAGGTATGGAAAAACTCCATATTGTATTGTACATTGATAAGAAATTCGATTTAATGTGCAATTCTCCTTACCTGTGCATTGAATAAAATTGGCGGTGCGACTGCCACGGTCTCTGTGAAGGCATAGGGATCCGTGTCCTCGGACGTCGTCTTGGCGGCGGCAATGCTCTCCACCGGCGTCAGTGTTTTTGCCGCAGTAGCTGCTGCTGCGGATGTTGCTGTTGCTACTGCTGCTGCGGTTATCGCAGTGGCGGCTGTTGCTGCTGCTGCGGTGGCAATTCTCCTGCTGGCTGATGTGCTTTTAGCTAATGTGGCTGCTTGGAATCTGGAGACTTGCTGACATGACATGTCCAATGTGAAGCCGTTGCCGTTGACGCTTTTGCTTTTTCCCTGCTTTTGCTGTTCTTCCTGTTGCAGTTTTAGTGTTTTCTCTTGTAGCTCTTGCTCTTCTCTTTAATCTGTAATTGAAAATGGGAAAATCAATAAATTTAAATTTTACAAGGGAGATAGACGTCATAAATGGGCGTTGTCACGTGCTCTCTGCCAAAATGCATTCACACACTCACACACTCAGGCATTCGCATACTCGCAGTCGTGCGCTCACACTTACCCTCTCACTCTGGCACACAACGAATGCGATAATAAAAACAAACTACAATCAAAATAAATAAATCTGCTCGCCGAAACCAGTTCAAGTGAATCGTTCGTTGCTTTCTTTCTGCTTCGTATCTTTCCTCTTTCTTCTGTCACCACCCCTACCCCCCCAGCTGATTTCATTTCTCTTCTGTTTTGCGCTTGGCACCGCCGCCGTTAATAACAAATGCTGATAGCGCAGCAAAATGGCAATTATTAAAAATAATAAACCCAGACACACAATCGCCTGAAAAAAACACACTTGCGAGTGAATTTTTAGATATTCATAAGTTATATTTTTTTGGGTAAATAATTATGTCATATATTTTTTCAAAATTCATTTATTTCTGTCAACATACACCATTAAAATCTATATTATACACATAAATAATATTTACAAACTATTTCATTCATTTAACTATTTTTAAATTAATTACAATATATTTATCCATCAGATTAATGTTTCATTTTTAATCATTTTTATTGATTTTTGCTGTAAAAGATTTATTTTCTCATCAAATCTAATCTCAAATGCGATATTTTATTTTTGTTTTTTGAAATAATTACCAATAAATTCCGGCAATTATTTCAACTTGTGTCCTTCAAAATTACGGCTTCCAAGTATTTAATGAATGTCGTATTGCAGGCGCTATTATTCTGTCCGCAGCTATTCCGCTGGCCAAGCGGCACGAAAAAAGTTCGCACAAATTTGCATGCTAAGTAAATCAAAGAATCACGTTTGTGTGCACACAAACAAAAACAAAATCAACTGCGTAGGAATACTATAATCTTATTGAACTTAGCGAAACGGCAATTATTGGGGCAGACAATGCAAAAAAAAAGAGCCAGCGGAGAAACGGCAAAGATAAGCGCAAAACGGGGCCGAATTGCTGGACTTTCCGAGCAAATCTCCGAAGAAATGGAGAAATTCTAGGGGAATGATTCGGTGCAATTTGCACACAACAGCGCTATGTGGGGAAAATGTGAGAAAAGGGGGGAAAACACATTTCCGTTCCGTGTGTGCTCATTGTTTTCTTTGAGTTTACAGCTTTTGATTAGTTTCGCACATATTGATTTCCATTCTCAGCCATGATTATGTATACGTACGATACGATATAGTAAATCCGGGAGGGGGGGAACAAGTTATCCAACTTATCGCTTAGAGTGGAATGGAAAATGCTTCTTTGTTTGTTTATGATTTCTTTACGTTTTCTAAGAAAAAAGGAAATGACTTTGAAAGCATTTGCAAGTTTCCTTCACCGCACAAACAGAACCGCCCTCTGCCTACCGCCTCCACCAGCACTTGTTTCTACAGTTTCCTCATTTTCCTTGACTTCCTACCGCCACACCCCATTTTCCCGCACTTTTCCGCATCCACTAAAGCATTCAAGACGACTCCTAGCGTATACGTGTGAGTGCAGCAGTGTACGTGACACTTTTGTTTATGATTTTTATTTTTACTCATTCATCCGTCGAACGAAGGGGAGACATTGAATATCTTTAAGGTTAAAGCCTACACCCTGAGAAAAAAATCATGAAAAGACCATCTCAATTGCAAAATTACTTTCTTATATGCTGGAACTGGTTTAGGAATTGAGGTAGAAACTCTTTTAATAGAAACTAAACTTTTAAAGAATTTGTAACTAAATTTCACTTGAAATTAATTTTAAAAATTTATTAATAATATTATATTATATCATTATATCATTCCAAGAGCTTGTTACCTTTTTTTTTAGTCAAGTGTACCGGAGAATACGCATGGAAAATAAATCAAACAACTTCAAGTAAAGGTTTTTGATCCTAAGCTCACAGACGAATACGAAGTCCAAGATTTTAGCGTACAAATATAATAAAAAAAATTAAAAATAAAAATACAAAGAGAGAGATATGGAGGAAACCGCACAAAAGCAAACTGTCGATAATTGCAAATAATGACGATGCTGGGAATTTGTTATTGTTTGCTGTTGCTGCGGCCGTCGTCTGTAGTGGTATTTGTTGTTCTTCCCAACGATCTCCGCGCAGCAAGTCGTCTTTACTTTTTGGCCATTTTAGGTCTTAAATGTTAACTCGTTTTTTTGGTCCAACTTGGAAACACGCTCGAATGATAAGAAGCGGAGACAAGAAGACAAACGAGAAAACAAGAAAAGCCAAAGAACGGACATAAAAAAGAGCCGAGACAAAAGAAGTCAAAGCTGCAAGAAGACAAGCCATCGAACCTGAACGAAAAGAAAAAGATACACAAGCTGGTAGAAACCATACAAATCCTATGGATGCTGAGAAGCAACCGAGATCAGTGATCTTTAGATGCTTAATTTTTAATGTATAAACTTTAAACCAAACGAAGAGCGGTGACTAGGAAGCGGAATATAAAAGCTTAAATCAAACTTAGTCTAGCTAGAGATTTACTACAAATGGGGGGCCATGGCGAATTAGTTTTTGTAATTGGTTTTTATTGCAGAATTTTACAGAATTTGGGAATGGCATTTGTCTACAACTTTGTTTAGGAAGCAATTTGTATTGCCAATCAAATGTTTTAAGTTTAAAGACAAAAAAGATTGGGTTTTAAGTGTAAATATTATTTGTTTCCAACCTTTTGAAGAATTGGGAAGGCATTCAATTAACTATTAAAATCAAAGACCATTAATCCTTCAGATACTTATTTGAAGGTCAAATGTTTTTAGCAATTATTTCTTTGGCAGTCATAAGAAAATAATATATTACATATTATATTATATATTACTTCATTTTTGGTAAAGTATTAATATAACACAAATTAATTTTATTTATTTTCCGGTTGCGTAATTGCTAATCAATTGCCCCAAGTTTAAACAAGACAAAAGACTGATTTGGGAGAAGTAACGAGGAGCACACGAAGAGGAGGAATTCTATATCTTTTTGATAGACTAATGGCATCAGGGCTAATGACTATTGATTTTCTATATTGGGAAGCGCTTTGTTACAAGTACTTTAATATTAATGGAACACTTGAAACCACGAAAGGGGCTTAAATTATTTCAAATCATCGCTAAAAAAAAGACAGACAAATGACAATGACGTTGCTACGTTCTATTACATAAACGGACCAAGTTTCAAGTCGAAATTTTATCGATAAACTAATTAAAAATAAATATTGGTGAACATTATTGTATACGTGACTACCTGCAGTTCTTTTAAAGTTGAATCTTTTGGCGTACTATATACAATGATGTTAAATTGGCGAAATTCTAATGAAATTCTAAATTAAACAAACCGTTTAAAACAAACAATGAATAAATGAATACTTGAATCTTGCCTAAGTTTAGATTTTTTCATTATAAAGACTTTAAATTAAATGCCGACTTGCTTTGAAAGACACAACCGATAGAATAATAATAGATCATGTTTATGGATTTCCAAGGCGATTACTCCCCTGCCGCTGCTCAAACATTAATGGAAAATTTTTGAGCAGAACGCTGCGAGCTGAAGAGCTGCAAAGAAAAGCCTCGAGGAAAACGCATGTAGTGGAACACGAAGGTTGAATGGCTCGAGAAACCGCCGTGCTCAAAGGTCTGAGTCTGATTCAGCTTCGCTGGCTAAACGAGCTGCGGACAGATGGATGGCTACGTCAGGTAAGGTAAGGTAAGCGACCAGGTAGCAGCCAAGCAAGCAGACAGGCAGAAAGCCGGTCGAGAGGTTAATTACGAGAGCAAAGCGTTTGCAGCGTTACGCTCGCTGGGCTACGGCACAACATGAAAACACAAGAACTGGAAAACATACAACTACCAGTTGAACGAACAGTTTGCAACATGCTGGCTGGTGAGGAAAATAAACCAGGTATTAATTTGCAGCACACATTTGCTCATATCGGGGGGCATAACACCTCATTTTCACAGCAGAACGCCCTTTCTCAAAGGTTTTCTTTTGCATACAAACTGTCGGAATTCTAAGGAATTTAGACTTTTATTTTCTCTAATATAGAATTTCAACAGAAAACTTCTAATCCGAAAAAAAAACTTGTTTAAGGGTTTATTATCATTATAATTTGAAACCAACTCTTGACTTTTGTAGCCCATACTAAGCCGCCACATCAAATGTATTATCAGTACTTCAAAAATATGAAATAGATAGTGTCAAATTATTCCCCTACAAATGATCTGATTAAAAAACTTTTTGTGAAATTAAAAGGTTTAATTATAAATTGAACCTAATAATATTTTAAAATAATAACACGAAACAGGTCTTATCTATAGATATTTTGACATGATATTTTCCTCACTAGCATTGGTTAACACTTCTCTCCGATGAAAATGTTTTGATTTTATAATTTAATTTCATACAAAATTGATTCAGCATCAAGGTATCAAATTGATAAGATAACGATAATTCGTAAGGTAAGCAAAACTAATGCCTAAATATAAAGATGACTTGTGCTGTACTTTATTTTCACGTTGAGATAAGACGAAGATATTTTTGGGTATAAATAAAATAAAGGTAAGCTGTATTTTGGTCGACATTGACGCACTGAACTGAAATTGCATTTGCACATTACAGGAAAGCTGCGGCAGAGGCAAACCCGTTTGCTGTGGCTGCTGCTTCCTTCATAACCGGAAACTGAAGGCTAAATTGTGCAAAAGCAAAATAAGCGCAGAAAAAAAAAGAGAGGAGAAAAACAATATCACATAATGACGACATAGGGGAAGGTGAGGCGGCAGCACAGGCAGCTGGAGATTCGGGATGTGGAGATGGCGATGGCGATGTAGATGGAGAGGTAAAAGCCAAGGGGCGGCAGGAGCCAAGAGTCGAGAGCCAAGAGCCAGACATGCGGTTCAGTTTGTTCAGCCAGGCAGCGAAGCCAAACGAACTCCGTTCCATCTGCCCCACAGCTCGGCTCCACTTGGGCACTTTTGCACCGCATCGCACGTAGGCCCGTCCACTTCCCACAGTGGAGGCTCCACATCTCCAGCTCCAGCTACAGTGGGCTCTGCCTATGGGGATAACCCTAACCGCTGGAATGCTGCCAAAAAAGGGTGACTTCAGTCTCTGAAGGTTTTTTTTTATGCCACAAACAAACCCGACAAGAGCTATGAGTCATCCAACTCCGCTTGGGGTTTCACAATTCGCAGATTTTGTGTCTCATTTTTCTTGAACTTGCTTTTGTTACCAAAAACTAATTAACATTTATGCAGGTTATTTAAGCCAAGTACATACAGTGATGGAAAAAATAATAGAAACGAGTTTTCATTTTCGGTTTAAAGTCGTATTTTTAAGAAACAACGGGGAAATGAGTGGAAATTTTAATTTTATTTTGATCTATATACATCTAGCTTACATATTAAAAAACAAAAATGCATTTAACTTTATTTATTTAGCTTAAAAATTATACTTAAGTTAAAATTTATGCTTTTGACCTGGAAATAAAAATAGAAACGAAATCACTAATCTTTATCCAAATTGACTAGTTTACCAAAATTGACCATGAAATGTTTTAAGTTTTAATATTTTATTACTTTTTAATGGTTTTTTAAAACTGCAGCACTCCTACGAGGCATAGACTCCACCAGATTGGAGCATATTGCTGGCTCAATGGGGTACCAGTCTTCCTGGACTTTCTCCCACAAATGCTCCTTAAATTTTTGGTTGAAAACCACTTAAATGTTTTTATAGAATGTCCCACAAATGTTTAAAAGGGTTTTCTACTATCCACTAGACAGACAAACAGGAGAAACGTGGCAGAAAGCGATCAACTTCTGCCAAATTTTACACGACCCTTACAAGGAAGTCGAAAAAGGAGCCAATCCTTTCGTCGAAGGATCTTAAAAACAACATAAACGTATCCGCCAGGAGTCGCACCATTAGCAACAGACTGATTGAGCACGATTTGAAAGCGCATTCAGCAAGGAGAGATCCTTT